>JARFOF010000324.1:533078-544040 GCA_031763525.1 Pagurus beringanus
TTAAGTAATCTTTATTATCATGTCTTCCTTAGCCTTTTCACACATCAAATCACATACAAAAATAATGAGAACATAACTCTAAGATTAAACTATGACTACTGTACCTTATAAAAAGGGTCACAGGGTACGCACCATTGAGCCCGGCAACAACGACAACAACACACTCGTAAGTATCGATCGGTAACAATTGTTTACATTTATACAGTACCCATTACTCATTTTTAATACACCTGTAATATACAATCTATACTATTTTGCATTATTTGCATCCAAAATTATCATTATCATTCAAGCAACAAAATCCATTTTCTTTAGACCCTAAGCCTATAATCGGGCCGCTCGCAAATGTGGATAAAGGGGTCGCAAATTTAAAGGAGAGGGCGGATTTCCCTTGTAATTATACGGGCTGGATCACACATGTGAAATCGACCTCACAAATGTGGAATATTATATTTTTTTCCAATAATGACCCCCCCCCTCGCAAATGTGGAGGTTCGCACATTTCAAACTCACAAATTTGGAGGATGGACTGTATGCCTCAGACTGGTCAGTTTGTACCATCCAGGTTGTAAATTATTTCCAATGTGACTCGTATTGACGTCTGGTCGAGAGGGTATATTGGTTAATCAATTTATTTATTACGCTGTCATCATAAGTATTTAACCACTTGGCCTTTTGAATGTCCATAATGCAAAAGTCAGCGAGGTCTTGAGGTTACCAATCATTTCTAAATTGAAGTATGAGATCGGGAGTGACATCGGGTTCTCGCTCCATGTCTTCAATTGGGAGTACCAAAGTTGAGCCGGCTACAGGGGCACAATCAACGAGACTACACCTCAGTAATCCCATAGTTTGTGAACTACTTGACACATTAGTGAAGCGTCTGGAGGCGGTAAACGATATATGGAACTCCATTTGTTCCAATGCGCCTGGACCCTCCGCCGGAGTGACTTCCCGGCGGATTAGGTAGAGAGGAAATTTGTGGTGTTCCTCGGACGCGAACAAATCCACTTGTGGACGGTAAGGACCCGCAAACATCTTTTGGAAGACGGTTTGCTTTAGTGTCCTATTTAGTGTCTCTTGTGCTCTGTTTTCTTGACAGAGCATATGCCCAGACGTTGGCTATGCCCGGCAGATAAGATGCGTGAAGATGAATGTTCAGCGATTCGGCTAGAAAAATAAACTTCAGACAACTCTAGCAACGTGCAAGACCTCGTTGACCCTTGCATCCTAATACATGATACCGCGTTCAGATTGTCCATTCAATAAGCTATCAATATTCCTTTCAACGTGTGACCGTGAGTTTGGAGGAAGATCAAGGGAACTAACAATTCGTGTTCATTGATGTGAAATTCCTTGGAATGGGAACACAGATCCTGACTCTGATGTCCAAGGTTTGATTGATAACCCCAACCTATCATCCCCGAGGCATTTGTATCTACTCTTGCCGTCAGTAGAGGAGAGGTTCAAGTCATAATTGAATACAATGTTTCTGGCCTCGCCCAGACCGCTAGTAAGTTGTGGATTAACTTTGATATAGGCCATAACTTTTCCGCTGGCAATAGAGGAATATGTCTGTTGCCTTCCAAGATTAATTGTTTGACTTTAAACTGGCCCAACATTACAGTGAGTTGAACCCAGTTGAGAGAGGGATTCCCTCACCTTCCTTGTCGTGGTCACGCTGTGAAGAAATCAGAACAATTTCTTGCAAAATCTGTTTCGATTTTCCACACTTTGACTGAGTGTTAGGTGTGTAGTATCCCATACCAGCCCTATCTACTGAATTACCCTCGTTGGAATAAATTTCAACTTTGCCAAGTTGATATTTGAGATGATTGAGAATGCAATGTACATTGTTTAGGCATTGTCTCTCTGAATCTGCTACCACCAGCCAGTCTTCGAGGTACCACAGTACTGTTATTCCTTGATTTAATAATGGTAACAAAGCTTGTCGGACTAGTTTGGTAAATATTCTCGGTGCTAGGCTCAGGCCGAAAGGCATCCGTTTAAAGACATAAGTCCGATGCTCTATTCTCAAGGCAAGACATTTTCGATACCTTTGTTATGGAGACATGACAATATGCTTCCGTGATGTTTAATGCACACATCCAACTTTGCAGAGGAAGTGTTAACATGATTTGATTCACTGTCAGCATCTTGAATGATGCGTTGTGAATGTAGTGATTTAATTAAGACAGGCCTACGACTGGCCTCATCTGAACACTGTCCCTTTATGGCACAAGAATAATTCTTGACGTGAAAACTGGGCAATCTGGACTGACCAGGACAATAATATGCTTGGCTATCATTTCCTGGACCAGTGACTCCACCTCCAAAGATACATGATTGATTTCCAAGGGTAGACGTAATCGAGGTCATCAGAGCCACCGCCAGCTGGTGATACCCTTGCATACCACCGTCCTTGCCTACGTCCACCGGGGTAAAGGCATAGGTGATATGCCCTGAATGACCCATTTTCGCTGCTGGGTCTATCCAATAGCACTACCCTCGGATCCGGCTGGCCCTTGAGAGGCTCTGGGAGTGAGGGAATTATGTGAGTAACTAGTTTTTTGACTGAGTTGTGGTATTAGTCGGTTGGTGGTCGTAGAATTTGACCCATTTCCTGGCTTAATCTTAGATTAACCTTTGTACCACTTACCAGAACTCTTACCTTGTTTGCTTCTACTAGCTGGGCTACTTTCCTGCGTCGAAGGAGTTTGGTATTTCTGAAAAAAAACGAGTCCCACTAGATTGACTTCTATGACGAACTTTAGGCTTAGAGTAGGGTTTGGTAAATTTGTGAGACTCCTTAGTAATCTTGAGAGATTCCTTCCGTGCCAGGGAGGCCGTCTATCAAATAGAGTCTACGAGGCAGTTAAAACAGGGGACAGAATTATACTGCGCCAAATGCCCTCTCTCAACTTCTTCACCAGATACTCTCTCAGGTTTTGCCGTGCCCAGACCGCCTCTAAAAAGGCGACCCGCACATCACCAGAGCTTTCTTAGCGTCGGCCTCGGTTACTGCTTGGGTCGTCCTGACCAGTGACTGTGCGATCTGGCAACTTAGCAATAACTGCGACAGTAGTCGTAAAGCTTTTGCCTCAATTGAAAGTCTTTATCTAGATGAGTTGGAGAGGAACTAGAAAAGGGTTCCTGGACTTCCCACAAAGACAATTTAGGAGCAGTGAAAAAAATCTAACATAGATTGAGTGACGTGCAGTGAGAACCAGTTTTGCTGTTCTTGGGGAATCTGGTGAGACGACTTACTTGTAATCATAGAGGCAAACTGCTGAGTCTCCAATTCCCAGTCAACCCAAGGACCTGTCGCTACCTCCCCAATCTGCAGGACAACGTTACCAGATTGACCACAGATTGGAATTGTGCCTGATTCGAGAGTTAAATGTGCCAAAGCTTTTACGTCATTAAACCTGTCTACTTTCGACCAACCTGAGCAAAGTCGTGCAGATGAGGGAGGAGGTAAAGCTGGAGAAGGAGCATAGACAAAGAAATCCGGAGCATACAAACTTGGAATAGCCTTAACGAATACATCAAAGGTATCACCAGAACCATTAACAGCACGTAATTCTCTAGTTTAATTAACCTGAATTGTCCAATTTTCCGGCACAGGAAGCTCTCCCGAAATTGTCTGTTGTGCCACAGCCGGATTTCTAGCGAGGATATTCACCCAAGACTGATCGGGCCTGTAACGTAAAGGAATGGGTCCTTTTCTAATGGGGGCTTACTTCAAAGGTGGAGGAATGACGTCTGTGACAACTCGGGCATTAGACGTCGTCAAGGTCGACGTGGATTGTGATTGACTAGAGCTAGTTGTCATAGGGGAATGAAAAATAGATTGTCTAGTAGCTACTTTGGCTGATTCCAGAGGTCAAGTAACGACGACGTTGGCGGAGCTTCCGGCACTATTTTACCCATTTGAAAAGTTTGCACCAGTTTGGCTAACATTGCCTGCAAATCTACTCAAGTTACATAATCCTTTGTACTGTTTGATGACGTTACCGAGCCCGCCTCTGAAATGTCTGATTGTTTCTGCCCGGAAGGTAAGGGTCTAGGTCATCTGGCACATGGTCTCGATATTTCATGGCCTCTACCGGATTATTGTTCGAGTAATGTGGTATACGGGCTTGAACCGCCTCATCACGTACCCCCGGTAATAAATGTTCTTTCAAACGCTTCCTATCTCAAATTTAGTATATAAGAAGGCATTTGTTCACTGGTTTTGACGCACATTTGTGCATTGTTGCCGAGGCAATAGATACTTGGCTATGTGACCTTAGTGACCTGTCAGACTCCTCCCTGGTACCTTCCTAGTAGCCTCGGTATTGTTCTGCTAACACTTTGGTCGGGACATGAACATGTGGTATTTTAACACTATAGAATACTCCGGTGAAATTAATTGTGATGATTGAAACACTTCAATATCACTGTCCCTGGGAGGCGTCTCTGCTACCTACGCCACCTCCACCGACCTGCCAGATTGGAATTTAGGCCTGGTGGAGGTAGTGGCGACTGCCGGATTCCTTTTGCTCACTCCGGAACAAAATTACTTATATGTACAGTACTTAACACATACACTCTCGGCGACGGCGATAGCCGTCAGTAATAAAGCCACTCCCCAATCCCAGCGACGGCAATCGCCGTCAGTAGTGTACTTTCCTTATAACTGACTGTATAACCCTGTTCTTTGCTCCACAACCATTTAAGCACTGCTCTCGGTATGGCAACACTGCTCAAGCATATATAAGACCCACTGAAGGGTACGGGGGCCAGTTTTGCCTCATCTGTAAGGAGGAAAGGTGATCTCTCCTGCCATTTTGGCCACATTGCTTAGGACGGGGGAGGACTCTGATTACTCTATCCTACGGTACAGTACGGGTTAAAGTAGATTTGATCACAAGATAGTCCCACAAAGACTCATCATCATACTGTAATGCTTTGTGGGCCACGTCTTTCGTATATGAATTATAGTTAGCCTTCATTTCCACTAAGGTCACTTTACATGAAATTTCTTTATGATTTAACAGCCCATTTTTAAGTTCTGTAACTTCTGTGATGGCCAAATATTTCTTGAACGATCTAAACACGTAATACATTTTATGCACAGTTTATGGCTAAGCACTGGCATGTTCATGCACATTGGCGTGGCATACAGAGTGACATACAGCATGATTTGACAACCCCCACCGCCGGGCATGGCCCCATGTCCGAGGCTCGGTGTCGAGGTAGAGGTGTGTTATCTGAAAAGAATATTTCCAAGAATCATTTGCTCATAAAGATAATCCAAGACATTCACATGTAATACTTCAAATCCGTTGGAAAATAAAGCCAGCAACACTACTGCATCTAAAGTTCCTGCGTAAACTCCCTGGAAACCCATAGTCCGGTTTCCTCTTGGAGGTGTTATGAATACTTATCTATGATACTCCGTACCACCAGCCTATACTAACTTCATTTCAATAGAATGTTATAAATTTGTCCGCTGGCCGAGATATTGACCCTTCCGCCGTGATGACGAGTGTAGGACAAAAACTTACCGAAAATAAAAACTCACTGGACATAAACTCACCGGACAAAACCTCACCGAACAAAAACTCACCAAGAAATGCAAAAGAGGACAAAAACTCACTAAGATAAAACAAAAGTATATATATGTAAGGTATATGACCACTAATATATAATAAGGGGACACAAACACTGAACTAAAACAAAAGGTCTTTATATGTAAAATATTTGACTGATGAAATAGAAGTACAAACTCTCTTCGTTCTGGATGCTATTACATTTAGAAACGGGTACAGTACATTGTCCTACGGCTCGAAGGAATTTCTCTATAAATTTTCTGCCGGCAACCAAATCTTCGTTTTGACTAGAGTTTTATCTTTCCTAATATATAGTCTACCTTCAGGGATCAAAGGGGTAAATACGATCTGAATTTAACCTCTGAACAACAAAGGTTCGGCTTAAAATTCCATAAAATCGTCTAGTTTGAGCCAGAACCAAAGGTAAAAACGCATCATCCTGTTGAAGGGATTAAAAACCCCTGTTTGGCATTTAGGAGACCCTATGAATTTACAGGATATGGTAATCGAGACGAACACAAATGGTGTTAAAAATATAATGGGTTTATATTCACTAAAGCGGAAGGTGTTGAGCTGAACAATTACGAAATTGATGTTAAGTGATGATTTTACATCATATTGGCACTGGGCAAGCAAACACACAGCTACGAGTAGGCACTATAGAGAGGAAAGTATGTATAATTTAAAGTAAAGTCCTCACATTGACACATTAATTTAAAGTTAAGTCCTCACACTGATATCTGTAGTTAAGGCTCCTTTGAACTTCAAGTTTGATTGCCGTGAACACTGCCATCAGATCCAATCACGTTTAGACATTTTTCTGACGTACATACTGTACAGTAAATCCATGATAAAAGAACTTTCAGCCACTCTTGCTGCTTGTGATGATCTCAATGGCTACTAATACATGCATCAGGTGTCATATAATGTTTCCAAGTCGGTGAGTTTTTGTCACCCCTTTGATTTTAATCGGTGAGTTTTTGTCCAGTGAGTTTTTGTCCGCGCCCCATGGCACTTGGTAGCCAATTCCACCTATCGACAACTCTGTTACCACATCATTATTTGCCTATATCTTTTGTGAAACGAAATTTATCTTATTTTGAAACCATTATCTTGAAGTTCTCTAACATCCTTGATCTCACTTTAGCACTCGGTAGCATTTCCATTTCTAAGAATAGCGTCATTTTTCGAGTTATTTAGTCCACTCACAGCGCTCTGAAGGGAATATTTGTTTAAAAATACATGCAAAAATATGCCATAAACTTGTCAAATGTGTGTCTCTAGTACAATAAGCTTGGCTGGAAGACTTTATTTTGTCTTCATGATGAAAAATAGATGATGTCAGCAGGTTACACAGTTTACCGACCAATTTAAATGTGTTTATACCAATAATCGATGTGTTGAGGATGGAACCCTATGTTTTACTGATTATGTCCTTAATGTTGTGGATAAATCTAACAAAACCGACCTCAAATAACTTGTAAAGATACTTTTTTGAAGATTTATCGAGTGCCTTTAACACCATCCAACCTCATGTAATGATGCAAAACTGAATATAGTGGATGTAAATGGTAACTTGATCCTATGGATATATAGTTTCCTAACACAGACCACAATATGTCAAATTTCATGATGCAAAATCAAAAGTCATAATAACAAAAACAGGTGTTCCACAAGGATGTTTTATCACCCATTCTATTTACTCTATATACTAGTGATTTTCGCTTTCATGCCAAGAATATTCAATTTTTCAGTGATATTTCAGTATACAAATAGTGATATAGAATACCGATAAATAGAACGTTTTAGTAATTGGTGTAGAAGTAACGATCTAGAGCTCAACAAATATTGCTGTAGACTTAAGTACTTCAACAATCGTTCATTCACCCCTATATGTAAAAGGAGAAATGGTAGAATCTGAAAAAGGAATACAAATATATAGGTGTAATAATTATTGATGATACATTTTCCTTTAATATAGATGCCGAGGCAGTAGGCTATAATTATAGAATGTACTTTATGACAAAATTAAGTATTATTATCCAGAGATTTTAAATAATTTCAATTGACTCCACACACCCACTGAACAGTAGTTACCAAGTGTTGACCTCAGGAAAAAGACAAGATATTCGAGATCCTTTGTACCAGCCAGCATAAGAGTAATGAATGAAATTAAAATCCAACCACCAACACCAAGGTACAAACTACGCAGTGGTTTGTAAACTATATATTTATATACTGTTATGTATACTAACTTGAATATTCTCAAGTAAGAACAATTATCATAATGCCTAAATTGTAGGAATGTTATATATTTGTATGAATGTATTATCTTATTCCAGTATGAAAAATGCACAACACAAATTTCATGAAAATTGCACAACACAAATTTCATGAAAAATGCACAACACAAATTTCATCTGCATGACCAATACAGTACTGTATGTAATATTATTAATATTTTATATGTGGGATAGGTTACTGAGTATTATAGGAATATCAAGAAAAAGTAGTTTCAAGACAAAATTAGATCGATAGGCTGGTTGCGAAGGGGATCTGGTTATTGTGAGCCATCTGCGTATAATCTCTTTCACTTATGTTTTATTTCGTAAACTATTACAGGCATCTCGTATCCAAGACTATTCTTGTTTCTCCAATACGAATGGACAACAACATTATATATTATATATATATATATAAGAACACCAACCATCACCACTATCAATGTTCTCCATCATCAACCATGACAGCATATACCACAACTCGCTTCTCAACCACCACCATCATCACAGCCAACCATCACCACCACTCATTTCTGCACCTCCACCATTACTGTTACTACTCTACCACCACCACATGGCGAATATGGTGGTTGTGGTGAATATCGTAGGGTAATTGTGAAGATGGTAGTTGTTTGTGAAGATCTTGGTGATGCTGGAGAAGAAAGTGTTGATTATGGAGAAGTTGGTAGCGGTGATGGAGAAGATAGATCCATAGTAATTCCTAGTCAATCACATTTAATAGCTAAAAAAATACTCCCCCCAGACCCTCTCCTCCCGCCGGCTATATTTAATACCTACTTGACCTTTATCAAGAGGTACCGGTATTAGTGAATGGGAGGACGACAAATTGTCATTAATGGACCCACCTGGCCCTCTAATCACAGATTAAACTCCTCCCATCAACTAATCCTCTCAAGTGTTCTATTTTAGCGATTTCATAGGCCACTATCCCACCAAAGTAGGCTGTTATAACTGCGGTGAATTTAACCACCAACAAAGTAACTGTCAATTTAATGTACAGTACTTCACATTTCTAAATAATGTTCTGTCATTAAATTTTCTCCTATCGAAGTTCTATTACATCTCTAACTGTAGATGTATATAGTTGGTAAAATGCTTTAGCGTTGTTTTTGAGTAGTTGAATATCCTGATTTCATGATTTATTTTTGCAGTGAGAGAGAGAGAGTGTGTGTGTGTGTGTGTGTGTGTGATAATGAGAGGTAGTTATGATTAAACGTTTCAATATGAAAGATATATTTTAGTTAGCCTAATGCAAAGAGATTGTCTATAGCTGAGAATAGTTTGAGTATACTGTACATATATATATATATATATAATTTTCGTTAACAAATAATATTAGTACCAAGTTCAAGAAATGTAGTTCCTATTCTAACGGTAATGAATTGCTAAGAAGCATACAGAATGTATGAGACTTGTTTGAATGTGTACAAGTATGATAAAGAAAAATAGGAATACTAGAACCACGTGGCTAGAACATTCTAGGAATTAATATAATCCAACATGAGGGTTCCTTGTGGGCGGAGTTCGTAGAGGAAATAAAGGTACTTCACACCTTTAATGAGGTCGGGTAGCCTAAGTGGGTGGCTGACCATTGGTGAACATCCATATAGAGTACAGTATATCACTATGTCAAGCAGAAAACAAAATGGCATAGGCAACGCTAATATTTTATTGCAAAATGTATTTGAACATAAACATTCGTAAAGAAAACGAAACATGTACCGATATAATTATTTTTTGCTACGTCTTGTCTGGAATACCATACGCATATAATGTTTAGTCTGCATGCGTCATGTTCATTAGAAACTGACATGTTAACGAAGTTATTGATAATGCCTGTACAGTTAAGTCGAGCATATTTAAGATACCTAAAGTTTCAGAAGAGCCTCATAGTAGGTAAACATGGACAACAGGTCATGTGGATAATTCATGCAAGTGCACCAACTATTCTATAAATTAAGTCATATCAACTTTCATGCTATTCTGACAAATAGTAGAAAATTATCATCGTAAGCAAATTAATATAATGCGATCATGAACATAATATTATAATGTTTACATTCCTTTGGTTTTGATTACCAATAACTTGTTCATTTATGTTCATCGCAAACTAACATTATTGTAACCTTTTTTTGATAGGCTAAAATGCAAAAGATGTGGAGGGAATGTTAGGATTATCGTTGTATTTGGTTCTATTCTTAGAATCATTGGTCCTTACAAAGAAAATCTGCTTGACATCAGAGTACATTTGATACTTTGGGTTGTTAGTCGAGTACTTCCACGTTTCTGGTTTCTATATTGTTAGTGAATCGTATGTTTCCATCCCAATTACTCCTATATTCTGCCAAATAAAATTAGCTTGATATATTATTAATCTTAAAGTGCTATTGAGGTGCACCTTACAGGCTCCTAAAATTGTGTCATAGTGATTTGAACTTAAAGTAATAATATAGCAGTGTTTGAAGACTGTTGCTATAAGATCTTGATGTATTGCATAGTTAATGAGCCAATTAACAGATTAACGCATATTACTGTAATACGGTATAAGGTATAACGATAGCTGAATATTTTATGAAATGCATGATCTGAAAGCTTTTTATAAGGGATCTGTATTACAAACTGTAGAACCAAAGAGGATTTGGGTATTAAGAAAACAGTATTTCATTGTGAAGCTAATATCTACGAGTAAATTAGGCCTTGTATAAATAAGTTATATAAAACAGAAACTTTACTAGATATAATGAATTAATGTAAATCAATTATTGAGAAAGATGCAATTAAGATAGATTGAAAATAGTTAATGATAATAATTTATTGATACAGGTACAAATAAGTAATAAACGTCATACTAATGTATGCTTAGACAACTTGAGTATACATGAAAATAAAAATGTGTTAACTTTACTTAACTTAGTTGATAAAATATCAATATATATAATATATATATATATATATATATATATATATTTTGGTAAAGCCAGGTAGTATATTTTCTTTTAAGCAGACGAGGTTGAACGAAATGGCAATTTCCGCATTAGTTATTTTATTGTTGACACTTTCGA
>JARFOF010000346.1:254296-264857 GCA_031763525.1 Pagurus beringanus
AGTTTTTGGTCTTGTATTCTTTGACGTTCATAATTCTGGTCATTTGTACAAGATCTTTCTGTATGGGTCGTGAGAATATCATAGTAAAAACTGGGTCACGACTGAAAAAGTTTGAAGAACCCTGCTCTAGACAAATGGTCATATTATTATGTACTGTACTCTCCACCAACCAACTCTACTCTTAATGAAATTGACAATCCCTGGGGAAAAACAGTCCAGGCTACTTTTCCCGGGGGGGAAACATTTCCTGCTACACCGGTACTGTACCGTCACTTTAAGACCCAATGAGCCATAGTCTTAAATATGGAACTTGGGAAGGGGCAAACTCTCTTCTTCCACCATTAACAATAGCACAGGGAGGGTGAGAGAGAGACCCTTCCCAATACAGTATTTAAAACATTTGCTAATAGGGTTACAGATACTATAAACAGTACCGTAAAGCCTACAAAAATCGGTAAAATTTAAGTGTTACTTACATAGCGATTTTTGATGTTCTAATGGTAGTTTGGGGTTCCTATCATCATTTGCTTCGTTGCTACAGTATATAATTTTTATCTGGGGGAAACAAAAAACAAATTTGAGGATTTTTTTTTCGAGATTGTTTGTTTGCATTAACCTAACCAAAAAACCTAACCTAATGTAAATGTATTTGGGGGCTACTGTATTAGGTTAGCTTTTTTGGTTAGTTTAATGCAAAAAACAAATCCAAGAAAGAAAATCCCCAGAAATTAAACAAAAAATCCCTAGATTTAGTTTTTGTTTCCTCCGGATAAAAATGATATACAGTACAGTAGTATCACTGTAGTAATGACGCATATGATGATAGGAACCCCAAACTACCATTAGAACACCTAAAATCGCTGTGTAAGTAACACTAGCATAATACCCAAAAATCAGACAACCAATAAAAAAATACTGTACATTATAAGAATACATTATGAATTTATGATTAACTCTCTCAGTATCTTATGACGCATTACTGTTCATATTTCTGGCTACTAATAGACAATATTATTCAGATTAGGAGGGGTATATGGCAGTCAGAGGATCGATTAAGACAATCTTTACCCTTTTAACTCTCACATATGCCTCCTAAACTATATACAATCGTCTAATAATAGCAAAAATAAACTGTCAAAACGCGTCATAATCCTCAAGGGGTTAAAAATAAACTACCAGAATGTATTATAAGACAGAGGATCCCAAAATACCAACAATGGATACAGATACTGATGAACAATATTAAAGGTGGACCGAGCGTTTGATGGTCCAGGGGTGGGAGCCTTGGCCTCGGGTGACTCACTATCTACAGACCCCACAGACGTATGCTCGGTCGTGTTATGTTCAACACGTTCAGGCACAACCCGTATGTTGTCTACCAACGATGGCTGCTTTATATGAAGTTCGGCGCCGCAGGGAAGAATGAGGTGCGTCCCCTCAGGCAATGTCATAACGGCATTGTCTGGCATAGTAAGAGTAGCACTGGCGTGGAGGACTATGGTTGATTCACCGATGGTCTGAGATGGTGTGAGTGGCAGTGGAGTGTCCGCACAGTCCGAGGAAGATGATAGTATGGCGCCACTGCCGCAAAGTGCCGAGGTAAGAGTTGGTACCAGATCCAACCCCACGCAGTCTGTTGATGGGGAGCTGGGTAGTGGCACCGAGGTAAGAGATGGCGTGGACGGTAACAGGTCCGATAGAGGTTGGCATTGTGGCGAAGGAATGCTAACCTTTGAGTTATTATTATCAGTATCACTAGCTGCGTCGTCAGCATCACTATTATCGGCTTCATCGGTATCACTATTATCATTTTCCCAATTATCGGCATCATCGGTATCACTATTATCGGCTTCATCGGTATCACTATTATCGGCTTCATCAGTACCGGTATCACTATCATTGGATTCATCAGTATCATTATTGTCAGATTGATCAGTATCAGAATTGTCGGCTTTATTGGTATAGAATTCAATGAGGCTATCCATCCAACAAATAACTCTATCCAGAGAAGGTCGCAGCTCCCTATCAAGATTCATCATATTTTTGTATATATTTTTAAGTTTCTTTATACCTTTTAGACAGGTGGTCTTCGCAAATTCTTTTATGACCCAACCATAGTAAAATATATCACTGGCTTGACAAGTTATATGTTCACCACATAATTCTGGAGCATACCCACCCTTACCAAACCGTCTTGTTTTTGATGTAGACAAAAAATGTATGAAGGACCCCGGTTGTGAGGACATGCCAACATCCAAAAGACTAACAGTCGGTTCTGGACAGTTTTTATCATAATTAACCAAAATATTTCCGAAATGTAAATCATTATGCACGAAACCGGTCTTGTGGAAATCCCTCAGTGCAATACCTAGTGATCTAAGGACCAATAATAAAGTAAGAATATCCTCAGCATTGAGGTTCGTTTCGAATCGCTCGATGCAATTCAATAGTGTCTCACCAGAGCAGTAAGACATTATAAGAACATCCCCTTCATCCGATACACAAAAAAGTTTAGGAACGCCTCCAGCACCATATAAACTAAATTGTGTACTGGCTTCTTTCCCCATAGATTTCCATTGAGCATCAGTAGTAATTAGATCAATTTTAACAGTTTTCATAATCGAATCAGTACCATAATAATCTACGAGCCAAGTATCTCCATTAACCCCAGACCCAATGTGTTTTTTATAGGTTATATCCTCTTTTAATTCACAAAGAGGCCTAACTAAATCAACAATATGAATTTTATTCTTCTTATTTTTGTGTTGAGGAACTAGAGGGTATCTAATACTCTCACACGTAAGCCATTGTATATGTTCGTCAACAAAATTACCCCTACACTCTCTTATGTTTATTAAGGACTGGATAGTGGCCTCGAAATCCACTCGGGTTTTTTTATCTGCCCCAGCAGTCATTTTGAACACTAGCTTATAATAGCCTACGTTAGGTTAATATTACCAAATATAACTACAAATGTCGTAGAGTATAACAATCAGAAAGTTAATAACTATAGAATAAACACTTAAACTACACGTTTACTACCGTAATTAATGACTATATTAAGAATCAACCTACCGCTAATGGTCACCTTTCAATTATGACATGTTTACGGTTTTCCCGGGAACAGTCAGCTGGCTGCCAGTGTTACCAACAACATTCCGGTACAATAGTCGCTACATAGTACAATATGCACAATATCAATATCAAACTGGTACAATATCTTGATAATCTATTAGAAATTTAAAGCCTATGTATAAACAATCGCTTAAAAGGCCTCAAATCTCTACAGTATCTAAATAGTGTATGTCGCTTGTTATCAACAATTGCTGCTAGATCAAAGCGGAAAAATAGCTAAGTTGGCAACATTGTCGATACGATACAGCCCTTTATATCATCAATCAAATTTTGGAAATATATTTAAAACTATAGGTAATAGTGACAAATTGGTCTTAGTTCAATAATAATCTATATAGGGTTCTTTCATATTAGGGTAAGTGTACATATTAAACATATATTATCAGTTTTAGTGTTGAGCAGGAAGTTATGCCTATATAACGGCGCCTTCTCTTTTCACGTGTTTTGTGTGTTGCTCCTATAGGCTACCCTGCCTTACGTAGTTACTGGACACAGGTCTTGCATGACCGATATGTCCAGACACTGGCCTTTGTAGAGATTCATCATATTTCCTTGAGTAGGTCCAACCCTCATCTTTAACTTCAGGTCTGGGGTCTAGATATTGTACACCTTCCCTACGACACTTAGAAGGCATATTCTCCGGTGGTTACCACACACTTCTCTTTCCCCTCATTTACCTTTATACAGGGGCACTATTATGCCTGTCTTCCAGTCATCAGGTGCACTCACCTTCTCTGAAGCACTCTGTAATTAATATATTTCACTCCATGCACCAAACAGGCAAACACTTCCCAATGAAAAACAAAAATGGCCTTTACGTCACAGGCCGCCCCTTAGCATTTAAATGTTTTAATGGGGAGTGCCTATGCTATAATATTTGGTTTGTTCACAGCCATGTAGAGGTTGCGCTGAATGAGTTCTCTCCACCCGTGGTTGTCTACAATGCTGGCACTGATATTATGAAGAGTGACTGTCTGGAACTGCTCTCTGTTTCTAAGCAGGTTAGTGCTCAAGTTCACTTTTAAGCTTATACACTCATTTCACTACTGTACATTCATAAAGTTGAAATTTAACACTTAAATTATAACTGTGATATATAATTTTAGTTGGTAGAGTTAGAGGGAGGTGTTTTTCTGTATATTCAATTGAATAGTTTTGTAGTAGGCATTATGTAGCAACTGTAATGCCTGGAGCTGGACACCTATAGGAACAGTGACACCCGTTACCCAATGTGACGAAAACGCCTAAGAACCATGATCGCAAGTCTGTTGAGTGTTAATGCAAAATCTCAAAAGGACACTACTACAGATCCTCCAAAGTTCAGGCTTGGAAGTGTGAATGTTGGCACAATGAGAAGAAGAATGGATGAGATTGCAGAAATATTGGAGAAACACAGAGTAGATGTATGTTGTTCCCAGGAGACATGGAGGGAGAGTGCGAGGCGAGTACAGTAACTGGAAAGAATTAACGTTTTAAGTTCTTATGGTAGGGAAATGAACGTGGCAAAGGAGGGGTGGGTTCAGGGTGTCAAACCGGAACAATCTTTATAAAGACTTGGATGAATATCAGAAGGAATACAAGAAAATTAACATGAATTACCATTGTTTTTGGTCATTTAATCACTTCCAAAGACATAATTTCAACTGTAAACTATAGTTTTAGCTGTAGGCTACTGTATAATTATGTGCTATAATAATGACACAAAATAATGGATTGGGCTTTCATTTAACACCTTTCCTGGTGGCAGAAGAGAGGTGGGTGGAAGCTAAAAGGAATAATGATAGACTGATTTTGCTAAGACTGAAAGTAGGAGCAAGAGTTATAGATTTTATATCAGCATATGCCCCCCCAAGTAGGCTTAAGATTTTAAAGAGGAGTTTTGGAATTAACTACTAGGGTTGGTTGCTGGATGCAAGGAAGAGGAAGTAGTAATTGTGGGAGGAGATTTGAATGGGCTCTTGCAGTTGCCTAAGAATAAAGATAGCATCAGTTGTGTCATGTCCCGGCATAAATCTAAACTGCATGTCGCTGATGGCAACATTTTCACTGATCATGCATTCAAAGACCCTTTCACTGACTTTCATGACTTGATCGAGCATTTTCAAACCCTTATAATTTCCCCTGTCTAAGGAGTCATCCTTGCATTTGTATAATTATATCACACTTTTCTGTCATGCATCAGGAATGTTTACCTACTTTATGATATCGTTAATCAGTTCTGTGACCAATTTTACCCCTTATACAGTATCTCCAGCTGCTTTTAGCATCTCAACGACAATGCTAGAGCTCCCAGCAGCTTTCCCAGACTTTATTTTATGTAGCCTATACACTCATCCCTCTACTATCACAGGTTTTGCTATAACCCTTAAAAACCCTAAAATTTTGTTATCACGTCCCAAAAGGATGCTATAGCGGTTCCATACCGATGAGAAAGTTCAAATACGGCGCCCGATACATCATCAGGGATTCACTAGGTGATTGGCTTGACGTCACAGAACATCGGCGGCTGTGATAGGTGGACAGGCTGACCACCATTGTGTTGGAAACTACATGTTTACAAGCTTTTTCTGCTCGAACCTCGTATCTCCCACGTTTATTAAGGCCTTTAGTGCATTTATTGATAGGGACAGTGGACCTGGGGATAATGATGACTGGAAGATGGGGAGGTCAGGGACGCTGGAATAATAATAGTTTGGTGTAAAAGATTGAACAAACACTATAGTCTGTTCATTCTAGGTTGAGTAGAAATCATAACCTCTAACCTCTCATAACTCAAAAAGGACTAATGTATGTATGTATGTATATACTCAGGCACATACCCCATTGCTGGGGGTGACCGACACAAGACAGAGCTTGAAAAGAAACATTTAAAGTTCCTATTCTCAGGGTCTGGGACCACTTTCGCGCTCCCTCGCCCCTTTTTCTGTCTCGTTGAGTAGGAAAAATATACAAAAGGAGGAGGATTCCTAGCCCCCTGCCCCAAGAAGAAAATGTAAGACAGTAAAAGAGACAGGCAGAAACGGCTAAGGTTGGGTAGAGGATGCCAAACCTCACTCTGGACAGGACCAGCCCTAATTATGTTGACCAAATAGGAAGACTTGGCTCGGGAATATGTGTATAAATTGACAGCTCATTTGCTTCAGCCCTTTTTTATTTATGAGAAGTTAGAGGTTAGGATTTCTACCCATACTAAAATGAACAGACTATAATACTGCTACCACTAATACTGACTACTGGTTCATCACTATTGGTTAAGGTTTTTCTATCGAAAAACGTACAAATTTAGCCTGAAGGGGGTCAAGGCGTTTTTTTTTTATTTTTAGCCTGATTGGTGGGGGGGTGTCTAGGAGGGTGTTCTTAGCCTGAAGGGGTCTATGGGTGTTTTGTTTTAAGCTTGCTGGAGGCTAAACACGAGGGAGAAGGAGTACATGAAATATACCGTACCCCACCCCTCCTTAAATACAATAAGATGTTGGACATGGTGGGTAAGTGTAGGAACAGGTTTGAATATTACAGATGATATGAAGAAATACAGCTTAGATATTCCTGATACCAATTATTGATCAAAACATACTTGGTGTCAAGACATCACTTACATATATAAATACATAAACTAAATTCAACATACTTTCTACAACTGTTGAATTATTCCTACCCTAATAGAGCAGTGCTTTTAAGAATAGTACAGCCATTATCATTATTATTACTATTATTATAATCTATGTACAGTTGTGGACATATATTCCGATACATATTGAAGCCTCGAATTGATTAATTGAACCTCCAAAATTCAAATACTTGGTAAAGAATTCATTAACAGTTTCAGTTCAACCCGAGATAGTTTCGAATATGCATGTATCAGAATATATGTCCACAATAGTACGTTCTGTTTTGGGAAATGACTGCGAGCGTAGGATCAGGGAAATTTATACGGTCGTGCTAATAAGTCGTGTCCCAGCTGTCATTACGTTTTTACTTGCTTTGTGCTGCATTAATGTCTGTCAGATGTTGAATAGGTTGGGTAAGTGTAGGAACATGATGTATATTTCACTCGATATGAAGAAATGAAGCTGCCATCTTCTGTTTCAGGAAATGACTGTGAATGTAGGATCGGGGAAGTGAACGCCGCCATACAGGAGGAGCTGACCCAAGTACGCCAAGAACTACAATGTTAAGGACCAACCAAGCTAATCAACAAGGCAATACCACTTTCATTATAGGCTGGATGTCTCCGTCGACGACACCTGCCCGGGATGTAACACAGCACCCCATACCATTAGACACATCCTAGAAGACTGCATTTCACACAACCACTTACGCCAACAACATAACCTACACTCAGTGAGAGCTCTGTGGGAAAGCCCGACCGCGGCCATGGCCTTCCTTAGGGACTCGGGGCTGTTCGGCCAGGCAGCTTAGGGAAAGACAACAACAACAGCAACATTATAGTCAACCTAAATAGTCTCAAGGAAAACCAAGCAGACCTACAAGAAAACATGACTTTTTTCACTGAGAACCTAGTTGGACTAGAAAAAACCCAAGCTATTTTGACCAATAATGTAGCAGCTCTACAAGAAAACGTGACTTTTTTCACTGAGAACCTTGTTAGTTTAAAAGAAAATCAAGTTAGTTTGACTGAGAACCAAGTCATTTTACAAGAAAATGTAACTTTGTTCACTGAGAACATATCATTCTGGTCTCAAAGAAAACCAAGCTAGTTTTGGGAACCAAGCTTTTCAAGAAAACAACCTTTTTCACTGAGAATATAGTTATTCTCAAAGAAAATCAAGCTAGCTTGACAGAGAAAATAGCAGTTCTACAAGAAAACATGACTTTGTTCACTGCAAATCTTGTTAGTCTCAATGAAAATCAAGCTAGTTTGACTGGAAACCAAGCAAGTCTACAAAGCAACATCACCGACATCTTGGAGAATCTAACTCGTCTCAAAGAAAATCAAGCTAGTTTGACCGGAACCCAAGATCAAGTATTACATGAAAACATAATCTTTGTCACCGAGTGTATAGTTAGTCTCGAAGAAAATCTAGCTAATTTGACCGAAACCCAAGCTGGTCTACATTAAAACCTAACTATTTTCAAAGCAAATCTATAGTTAGTCTCAAAGAAAATCTAACTAGTATGGCCGTGAACAAAGCAGCTCTATACGAAAGCGTTTCAAATTTGATAGAGAACAAAGAAAGCGTTAACGAACATGAAGATAGGTTGCCCGATAGCCATGCCACTCTGCAAGGAACGCTCGCTTCGCTAACGGACAGCGTAGCTAATCTAAAACAAAACCATGATCGTTTAACGGTAAGCCAAGAAATGGTAGTTCACAGCTTGCATTGCTTGAAGGGAAACCAATCTATGTTGAGAGAAAACATGGACATTTTATCGGACAACCAAAGAACACTAACCGAAAATGTGGTTAACTTGAATACCAACCAAAGAAAACTAAGAGAAAATACAACCAGTTTGACAAACAACCAAGGAGGGCTAACAGAAAACGTGGATAGACTGAGCATAGACCAAAGAAATCAAAGCGAAAACTGGACAGCCTGACAGACACGCAAAGAGCACAAACAGCGAGCGTGGCTAGACTAAGCATGGATCAAAGAATTCTCAGTGAAAACGTGAACCGCTTAAAAGACACGCAAAGAACTCAAACGAAAAATGTGGATAGACTCAGCGAGAACCAAAGTGCTCTACGCAAAAACGTGAACTGCTTGACAGATAATCAAATAACTCAAGCAGAAAACGTGGATAGCCTCGGAATAGACCAGACACAAATACGCGAAAATGTGACCAGCTTGACGGCAACTCAAGAAAGTCTAAACACCTACATCGACCGAGTAATCGAGAGCCGTATCAACCAAGACTAACATTTACTCACGGTGATGGAGAGGCAGGCGACCATTGAACAAAACATTACCAATTTTCAGCGAGCCGTTACTAAGCTACAGTTCCAAGGTAATTAACCCTATCTCTAGAAACACAAAACCAAACAAGCACTTTAACTTAAGGACACAGTGGTTATTTTGGGGGTTCTATTTATATATATATTCATTCATGTGGAGTTTTAGAAGGATCTGTGGTAGTTAAATGGGATAAGTGTGATAGTTCGATTCCTGTTAATTGCTGGAGGCCCTTGTTAAACTGATAAAAATTGTCTAATAGTATACGTAGCTACACTAAAATTATAAAAACGTCGCCCGTACAGAAGTGGTTAACACAGAATAATGTTCGGTGATGGGCTGGTCTATCAGAGTGAGAGTTTAGCATTCTCTGCAATACCCATAGCTTACTTTACTGTTCCTTTAGCTTCTATATTTTTTAGATCTAAAGTGGCGACGTCTCTTCCGTGGATTGACCTCCCTACTGCCAACTTCGAGGTTGGCAGACTGGGAACCAGAGCGTCACATTTTTCCCTTTCAACTTTCCCTTCATAATTAATTAGTGAGGGGCACAAGGCCTTGGGTGGAGCTTTGGTTTCCCGGGCATTTCTGCATCCTCCTCAGCTCCTTGCCTTAGAGTGGCTTAAGTCACCAACGCTTTATTAGTAGTAAGCAGGGAGGGTTTTATGGGGCACTCAGTTATGGCCTTGGCCTTGCTCGGGATCTTGGGACTGCTCGGTCAGACAGCCTGGGCAACAACAACAACAACAACACAGAATAAAGTGTAACACTGTCTTAACCCAGGCTTTTTACTCCAAAGGTCCCCGACACTTTTGCGGAGGTGTTGGCGTCGGGCTCGGTGATCTACGACACGGAGTATCTCACCTTCGACGCCGCCCGGTCCAAATGTCGAGGGATGGGCATGGACCTGTTCGTGCCTCGGAGTCGGCAGGACATACTGGACGCCCGAGCTTTCCTGGAGAGCAAGCCAAGACCAGCCAGTAAGTTGATGCTGTTTTCATTTTGAGGGGGTAAGTTAAGGGAGATGAGAGTATTTTTGTCCTCGTTTATGTACCTTTTGATAAATATATTTTAGTTTCCTCCCTAGACCTCCATCAAGCTTAAAAAACACCCCTCAACAGCTTCCTCTATCTACAACACCTCTTCTTTGCTATCTACACTCCCCCCACCACCCCTCCTTCAAGATAGAATTGTACATTTTTTTATAGACAAATTTCCCGGCCAAAGGCCGGTCCCTTTTAAATTACAGGCTCGCTATCGCTTCCCAGGAAAATATCGACACCTGAATGACAAAAAAGTCTTAACCCCTTGAGGCTCTGACACGTTTTAGAAGTTTATTTTTGGCTATCATTAGACGATTTTATACAACCTAGGAAGGATCTGTGGGAATTAAAAGGGTAAAGACTATCTCGATCAACCCTCTGACTTCCATTATACCCTTCCTATTCTGAATAAAATCGTCTAATAATAGCCAGAAAACAAAAATAGAAGTGCGTCATGGATCCTCAAAGGGT
>JARFOF010000418.1:66227-77878 GCA_031763525.1 Pagurus beringanus
AAACACAGGAGATGAGGTTCATGAATCGGTTTGGACAAGATTACTCTGTTAATATCAGTTTATGAAGAGTACCTGGGATATTCAAGCTATCTAAGCAGCTCTGTATATTGGAGTTTTGTGAGTACAGTATATACAAATAGCCTAGGCTGCCGGATATCAAAGTAACGGACTTTTGCAGGATACGGACTAGTCATGGTCCCATTTAGTCAATAGAATCGAGGGTCGAGTGTATTGTTATATTATTATTATTATTATCTTTCACCCAGTTAGAGTTACCGAAACCCTGTACTAAGCTATAGTCTCGTTTCTTTAAAAACGTGGCATAATACTGGTGGCAGCGGTGTCTCTTTCTCAGGAAGGAAGCCTTTCAGGATTTATAATCCGTTTCTATATTCATTGTCAACAGTTCTGATAAACTCAAGATCATGGCGGGAAAGAATTTAGAGATAATTCATTTTAACCCAGAACATCATTATATTGCCACTTACTTACAAGTTGTCAAACCTGTACTTGATATTGTATTCAAAGATGAGGAGTCTTCCAAAATTCACACTGTAGTAATGAAGCTAGGTCCACATGCAAAATCGGTATCAGAACATGTAACTAATAACCCACAGTTGACCTGGGAACAATTCAAGTGTCACACTAAAGCAGCCATTAATCATGCTTTATGGGCTGTAGTGTCTGACAAGTATTTTCATGCGGTCCGATATGAGGGTGATTTGATGGTTACACTAGGGGAATTGAACCGTTATGCAACCATCGCTTTCCCAACTTCAACTGCAGCAGACAGAAAGGAAAACATCCGGCGGGCATTGCTCAGGATCTTACTCACTGCAGTCAGAGATTATTTCACTGTGACGGAACCACAGGACTATGACGTCGACATGCCCATCATCAGGAGGATTCTGGCTCTTCACAAAGACAAGGAACAATCCAAGAGAGCTGCCATTAGTCGGTTTCCAACATGACCTCAACTTCCCAGCTCTTCAAACCTTACCCCCTACCGGTGATCTACTGACGATCCAGCTGAGTGGGCCCGTGTGAAACCTGGCAAATGAAATCCTTGCAGTACTCCATGTCCTCTCGGGAATCTCAAGAAGTCCTACCAAGATTTAGTGGCCAAAAGATCTCACACCCCTACTTTCCTGGGACAGATCCTCTGGATTAGGCCACCAAGGCGTGTGGCCACTATTTTGGAGGATGGAACCGGAGGATCCGAGGACTACGAAGCCTACCTACCAGTTCCTGATGCTGAAGCCTGTCCTGTAGAAGAACTGGAACAGCCTGCCCCCATGGATTTTTTAAATCGGCCCCGCCCAAACGTTGTTAGATTAGCGGGGGCTCGTGAAGGAAGACCTAACAAATTTAAGCCTCCTATTTATACTCAACTTACCATTAATGGAGTTCCCTACAGGTTATTGATCGACACTGGAGCCGCCAGATCATGCCTATTCTCCACCTACCATCAAAAGAATTTCACCATCTTCGGGCCAATCCAGGCATCTCCAACTACTCTCATCAATGCCAATGACAACATCATTCCCGGTCAAAGAGTAACTGCCCCACTGTTTGTAGTTCCCAAGTCCTCTCACCATGGCCAACACCACAGTTTCATGGTGTTCCCGTCTACAGATTCAGCGTATGACGGGTGTCTTGGATTTGACCTACTGACAGTACTACGCGCCACTATTGATTGTTTTAAGAGGAAATTAACATTCCATCCATCTACCACCAACTCTTACCCTGACAATGTTGTAGATCAACACTCCACGCAGCAAATCAGGACACTCAAGGTGTCCCAAACCAACATCAAACCTGAGTGGATGTCTACAAAAACTTTCAACACTCTAACTCAGAAAGGAGACTCCCTATTCACACCCGACCGTAGAATTGTTTTGAGGCCCAAAGAAGCCACCAAAATGATGACGTCCCTGCACTCCCATAATGGCATCCATCTCGGCCAGAAGAAATTACTTGCCATCTTTCATGTTACATATTGGACTCCACAACCTAATGTCACCGCCAGGAAAACCACTGAAGCATGCCGAGCTTGTGCATTAGGAAAGGACAGGACAAGAACACTAGGGGTTCCAAAATGCTTCCAGGTCATGGCTAACAATCATGGTAAACCATCTACTTACCATAACCGATTTTTTCAACGTTTTCAGCCTCTTGTCACTAATCCAACCAGTTTAGCTGAACCTGTGCATCCTGATCAAGACCTAAACACTAATTGTATCCTTGCAGATGCTCGCCTCGACCCTGTTTCACCATATCTATCTCAAACCACTCTCCTTCCGAAGTTGCCTCCACCTCACCATTCATCTCAGTTGCTCCCTTCTACCACCACTTCTCCCCCTCTCCAGCCTCCATCTCCACCGTCATGCACCCCGACTTTTCCGTCTGGCACCCCAGCTCTGACCCCCTTCACGTCCAAAATCCCAATCTCCACTTCCTCTTCTGTTTTTCCACCTTCCACACATACTCTCATTCATCCTCTGCCCACCATAATTCCTACCCCTTTCCATCCTATACAAGTTACCCCTCCTCCTCCACATCCTACTTCAGTTCTCCCTTATAAACCTTCTCTCTCTTCTCCTCAACTTACCTCAGTTCCCCCTGTTAAACCTTCTCTCTCTCCTCCTCAACTTGTTTCATATATTATACATATCCCTCATCAATCTCAATCCAGTGATGACGAACTCATAATCTTACTTTCTCCAACTTCCTTCGCTCTTCCACTTCCTACACCTCTTCTGTCCAAACCAAAACCTCCAGCTACGACTACCCTTTCCATTCCTCCAGTGACTGTACCTGTAACCTCACCTCTTCTTCATTTATCTGCCTTACCTTCCTCATCCTCTCAGACTAAATCTTCTCCTGGGTCATCACGAGCTCACAAACATTCCAAAATTCGTTTTCAACGTTCACCTCCATTAACCCCATCTCCATCTTCCCGCAGACTACCCTAAACAGGCAGACGTCTGTTCAAGTCACATAGATGAGAACCAGCACTATCCATTCCCAAGGATAGGCCCAAACCACCAGCTGCCGTCTTTCCTGCCAAGATCAAGGGGTCTTCCCTCTCTGCCACAGCTGACCCCATCCTTGACCCAACCACGACTGGAAACAATTCGACTTACCACCTTCAAGCCTGAGGTCGGGACTTTTTTAAGGAAGGCGATAGTGAGATGCCACCCGAAAAAGATATCACTACCCCTTCAACCACTACTACAACACCTCCAACCACTACAACACCAGCATCAGTTTGTTCCAGAATTGGTGGCATACGAGGAAAGCCATCAATAACTACAAATAATCCACAGCATCACCGTATACCAGATCACAAAACCTCGCAACACCACACAAAGAATATCAAAACATTCCACTACCTCCTCCAAGCCGACAAGGGAAGAACGGCATAAAGCATCTAGGAGAGAGGCAGCCAGGCACCCTTCTTGTCCCGATTCCGACCATGGCCGTCGGACACCAGATCCACATATGGGGTAGCCAACCCTTCTACATCCTCGGGGGAAAAACGGCCTAACGTACAGAAGGAAAGAACCACCCAGCAGCCCGTCTCGCCCCGATCACAATTCCAGACAGCAGCAGGAAATAGCAGGCCATATCCTGAGTGTGCCGGACTATCAGTAAGCAACTCTACTACCCTTAGCGGTATATTTGAGTCTAGTCTGCTTCTGTCTGAACATCAACGTGATAATTCACGAGGTGCACGCCAACGTGATAATTCACGAGGTAGTCAGTCGTCTGAACATCAACGTGATAATTCACAAGGTTTTCAGTTGAACAAAATTCTGTCTGAACATCAACGTGATCATTAACGAGGTTTTCAGTTGGAGAGATTAGAACCAACCGATTAGTTATATCTTCTTGTGACGTCTCACAATGCAGTCAACAAGTAGGAATAAATAGTCACTTTCCTAGTTAGCTATATCTTCTTGTAACGAGTTGCAGTCAACAAGTAGGAATAGTTGACCTCCTAGTAAACCCTGGGAAAATTATTGTGACATCTACCTGGCCTACAGTGGAAAAATGTGCTGAGAAGCTGGCCAGAATCAAGGATCGAGCCCTGAGGCTTGAACGACTGTTTGGACGCGAAGCCCTGACGGATCCAACTCAAAAGACCTCATTGCCTTCCCGTGAACGGCGTTCCCCTTCTCGATCTTCATTTTTTACTAAAAACCTTTAAGTAGATTATATTTTCTGTTTGGTATAGCAAGTAGTGTGCAGGTAAGAGTTTAGATATCTGAGAGCGAATATTTGAATCCCTTGTTGAAAGACTAAGTTCTTTCCCTTCTAAATATTTGCTCCCAATTGTGGGAAACACTTACACTCTATCTCTTATTTTTGATACACTACACTGACACGTAAGTTTATCGTATTCTCAGAGATCTTACTCGTCTTGTATCAGTACTGCCAGGTGCCAGAATAAAAATATTGTGTGAGAGCTGAGTTCTTAGTTAATGTTCAGTCATTCATAATTTATGTACGTATATGAACATTCTTCATCGAATCTCTTTATATTTAATTATCTACATCAATTGAAGTTATTCTTATTTAATTACTACATTGCGATTCTTCATCCCAACAATAGATCTGCGCATAAATACATTGTAGTGCAAATACTTTATAATATTTTGTGTTGTAAATTACATTCTGTCAAGATATTAAATAGTTATTAACTATCATTAAAATACAATAGAGATTCTGATTCCTTTTGTCATCCTGTTACTTGAATTACACATTAAATCGTTCTATTACGGAATAATTCCATAATTACTTCCATTTATTCCAACTCAGTTCAGTAACGTTTATACACTTCCGGTGTTTCGATCCCTTATAGCCCGGACTATATTTATATATATATATATATATTGGTAGCACATTAGATATCCATCTATGCTATTTTTGAGGTTAATTGATTACCTCCTGTGATTTATGAAGTTTGTTTGTAGCTATTGAATACTTATTCAATTATTTTCTCCAAGGACTATACTTATCGTGTCTTATGAAGCTAGCTATTGAATTGATATTAAATTATTTTGTCCAAGGACTATTTATTACTTATTGTGTTTTATTAAGTTTGTTTATAGCTATTGAATTCTTATTCAATTATTGTTAAAGGAATACTCCTTATTGTGAATTTCTGATTTCGCTGCTACACTCTCGCCATTTATTATCTATTTTCATATTTATTGACCGTTACCATTCTAACGTGTTAATCATATTGATGATCTAAATATATATGTGATATTTATCATCATCGTGTTTTGGTTTATGTCTGCACCTCTGAACTTAAGAATAAAACCTTTGTTAACCTGTCCTATGATTGTAGTTATTTCCTGTTGACTCAAGAATTATTAGAAATAAGGCTATCTTTCATCCAGTTAGAGTTCTCGAAACCCTGTACTAAGCTATAGTCCCGTTTCTTTAAAACGTGGCATAGCAATCATGCAAGCATCAGTTGTAGAGGAACCTTTTCTACAACCAAATTTGTCCAAAATATAATTGAATTCTTTCATTTAAGAACTCTAAGACATGCAACTCAAATAATTTAAGAAGGAATGAGGACACCAGCACAGCTATCTTTTGTTTTACGAATTGGTGTAATGGTTCCCCTCACCACTATTAATGGCAGATATCAATGAGTAAAGCATACATTAAAACAAGTTTGAAAGATTCCATAGGAAAATATAAAGGGTATGTTTTAAAAGAAGAAGAATGAATTCCATCCTGTCCCATACCAATGTTTAACTCTATTATTTTATTTTAAGTGTTTCTTTCGATATTTTCATATGAAGCTTACTTTTATCACCCAAACATATTTTAATTGTTTGTAAAATATTGCTATCATTGTTTTCAATACCTTCACCTGTATTTGGGAGTTTATTTGCAAATAGTTCAGCAATATCTGAGGGGTTAGTAAAGCCTTCGACAAAATTATTAGAGCTCTTTTTTATTCTGTTTATGTTTTTTTTTCTTCCTAAAAATAATTTGTATTTCTCCTAGAGAACTTTTCCATAATAGTAATGCATATTTCTGTACTTTCATTTGCCATCCGCCACAAGCACCTGCCCCCTTCTGTTGGCAGTGAGAGGCCGCTGTGTTGTTGAGGTAGGAAATGTGCGGAAGACGAAGTTAGCCTTAGTACCCAGTATGTTGGATACAGCACTATCCTCACCTAACACCTAGTATGTATCCCTATTACCCAATACGTGGGATACAAGACTAACAATCACCTAACACCTAGTATGTGTCCCTAGTACCCAGTACATTGGAGATAAGGCTAACACTCACCTAATACCTAGTATGTGTTCCTAGTAACCAGTAACTATTGTTGTTGTTGTTGTTTTGTTGTATAAAATAAACCCCAACAACAACAGTACGTGGGATACAACACTAACCCTTCCCTACCAGGTAGTAAGTGTACCTACTACTTGCGCCAATAGTTTATGGAAAAAAACGAAAAATACAAATAATAAAACAAAAACAACACACACACACACACTCGAGGAAGTAGGTCGCTCTGTTCGCTCTGACGCTGGTCGCTTCTGAATGTAAACGAACACTGTGCCCTCTGACAACAATCGCCGCTAATATTGAGGGTGTTCATCACATCACCACACTCGAACTAGAACACCTAACAAACAAAAACACGAACAAAACAAACCCAAACTTCTCGACGATCTATGTTAAGACCTACAAAACTCAAATCGTCGTAGTTTCGTCGTATCGAATGTTTTAAAGTGGCGCTAGGCCCCCTTGCAAATGCCTTCATTTGTATTTTTCTCACTCTCGACTTATGTCTTTCTGGCAATACCCACGCTTCACTTCCATATGTCAAGGTGAGGACTACAACACTATCATGCAATGGCCTCTTTGCTTCCATACTAACCTCACTATTCCTTATCACCTTTCTCAATGCAACTACGATCCTCGTGCCCTGCTGCAATCTGCCCTGTATCTCACTCTTCAGACTTCCATCCTTACTCAATACTCTGCCTAAATAATTATAGGATCTCACATTCTCCACCTTTTGACCATTCAGCCGTATCTCACAGTTGGTAATCTCATTCCTTTAAATAAAACACAACTTTGTTCTTATCCTCATTTACCTTCAAATTCCGCTTCTCACACACCATTCCAAACTCACTTACCAAGCCTTGCAGCTCCCATTTATCCTCGCTTAACCCTCTTGCGCTTCAGCATGAGTCGCGTATTCATTAGCATAATTAGGAACTGAAACTACCACCATGCCATTTTGGACATTTCTGTTTATTTAGCTCCAAATCCTGAGATTTTCTATGAACCATGAACTGAAAGAAAACTATTATAGAATGCTAACTTAGGTATTTGTTTACATATGTAAATAGATATTTTGGCTAAAAAGTGGCTGGCAACTCTAAGCCTAAAGAGGCGGTTACACATGCCCTAATTCTTGCCACTTGGGTAACTTTAGTCTAGCGGGGATTCCTACAATACCTAAAATATGGTTGGTTACACATGTAGAAACAAAATTGCTCGTAGCAATATCTCATGTAGCCTACACTCTCGTTCTCACTTCGAAATTAATTGGTTTTAATTCGACTGTTTTAGCTTCCTGTCATGCTATAGATACATCACAATCCCTAGGATAAAGCTGAACATATATAAAAAAACAAGGTAAGTATGATTTTATTGTTAATTATTATCTAAAACAAGCGACATGAATCCATGTATGTCAGTAAAAGTGGAATTCAGTTGAAACAGCAGCCCGCTCATGATTGGCTATATTATCAGTCTCCTGATAATTTATTTATTATCTGTATTGTTCCTTATTTATTCATTTAACTAAATATGTGTTTAGTAATTTAATTATTACTTAATATACTACAGTGTTATCCGATTCTAAAGAGCTATTAAATATCACATGAAACATAATAATAACGTATATGACATATATATCATAAACTAGATATCACAAGGTAGATAAAGATATGATAAACTCGAGAAGGAAGACTGACTGACTCAGGGCCCAAACGGGTTAGCCAATCACAGGCTGTGCTTTACGTTTAAAATAAGCAGTGACAGAA
The DNA here is from genome assembly GCA_031763525.1 of Pagurus beringanus. Classification (NCBI taxonomy): domain Eukaryota; kingdom Metazoa; phylum Arthropoda; class Malacostraca; order Decapoda; family Paguridae; genus Pagurus; species Pagurus beringanus. The sequence goes on from JARFOF010000418.1 coordinate 74,324, forward strand.
TTCCTTCCCTTGCTTGAGTTTACTGTATTATATGTACGAATTGATGGGTTCCATGTGGTAATTATAGCTCTTAAGGTTCGGATATCACCTATCACATTATCATTAGGAATACTAAAACATATCTAATATAATATTTGTATGGAATATATATTAATTTACATTAATAGGCCTATATAAGAAATTATGTTCACGCCAAACACTATAGGCTACCGTATTTCGTATAGCTAGGCTACTAAGTTATTAAAAGAGTACTATTTACCACGTCAATTTAACCAAACCTATAATGTTTATATACGGTATTTTTCAAGATTACAACGCATACAGAATACATAATTTGTAATATTGAATGAAGTATATTAGGCATAAGCATTGAAGTAACGAAGCTACTACTCATATTTAATTATAACAAATCGTTTACTGTTCCAAATTATAATTGTAAATATATTATAATAACCGGTATCCACGCCTATCCCTTGAACCTCTTTAATATCTCCGTCCATGAATAAATTGAACAATCACAGAAACATAACACACTCATGTTTTCAGCAACTTGTCACCTATTTAATATATTTTTAGGACCTTCCACATTCCTTGTCTCTCCACACTGTCATAGGCCTTCCCCTAGATCCATGAAAACTGCAAATATCTGTTTAACCTTCATAAATTTATCTACTAAACATCTCGGAGAGAAGATCTGGTCCACATATCTTCGTCCTCTCCTGAAGCCACCTTGTTCCTCGCCCACCAATACCTCTGTCACACCTCTCACTCTGGATAATGTACGAAATTACGACAGGTTGAGAGAGAGAGAGGTACCCTCCCCTGGGTTCAAACCCACTCATCCCAGTATTATTTTATTGGAAGAGTTGAAGTCTAAAAAACTCGCCACGTGTTCGAAGGCATAGCCTCCACGAGACTATAACCTAGTTCTTCTAATTAGAACTAAGGTTGCTTTCCTTATAATATTATCCGCTCATGGTCGAGTGGTTACGGTGCCTAACTCTTCCAAAAATATACCTGGGATGAGTGGGTTCGAGCCCCGGGTAGGGTACCTCTCTCTCTCTCAACCTCTCACTCTGTCTATTTATATCCTTCTATACACTTGTCCTACTATAATAAGGAGACATATTCCTCCCTTTTCTTCTTTCCCTATAATACAAGTAGACTATTATACCTGACTTCCAATAACAACATCAAGAGTAGTACGGTAAAGGTAATGTGATGACAAGATGAAACCAGAGTTTTGAAGTCAGAAAGAAAATATACATTCTGGTTTCAAGAGTAGATTGGTACTGTATTTTTCCAGTTGCTAGTTTGTTACTCATGTAAGTCATCATTTATATATTTGCATATTCATCTCCAATTATACCTTATGACAATTTGAAAATATATTGTAGCTAACATTAGATGATTCTACTCAGTTTTAGGCATTCTATGGCCCGATCTCAGTCAACCTTTTGTCTCCCAGATACTTCCTGAACTAATGAGAGCGTTGTCATCCGAAAAAGAAAAAAGGTCGTCATATAGTTGAACAAATAAAGACGATTTTTACTAGGCAAAAAAGTCATCATCACTGGGCTCACTGATGGTTATATCCGGGTGACCTGTTAGGAGGACAGAGGTCACACGTTCATCGAGATCAGTGTTGTCTACGTCTGATCTCACGTTTACTTCTGACCTGGCTTCCTGGTCTGACCTCACCTTCCTTTCCAAAATCGTATCTTCATCTTCATCCTCTGCTGAACTAGATATGTTGATAGATTTGTTATCCTCGTTTGATATAGGAGAAATACTGGATTTATTATAAGTTGTTTCTTGTGCAGGTATGGGATAAAAAGTATCAAAATTATTTGACTCATCTTGTAGGCTTGTCAGTGAAAATCTTGGCAGTTCATAAAAGTTAGTTGTGATTTGTGCTGCAGAGTGTCTAGGTAGCCTGGAGTTGCGTGGTGGAGCAGGAGGACCTACACGGGGCACACTACAGAACCCTGCTGGCGCTCGATGCTGAGGAAAGGAACAATGACAAAAATAAACACAGACATTAGTTAAGCTCGAATCAAAGGCTGACACACATAATTATCTCAGAAAATTTCAGGAAGAGCCATATTCAGCCTGTGACTCCAGCTCTAAATCGCTTGTTGTGTGTACAAGTGTTGTGTAAGAAGTGCTTGTTGAATGTAATTATACTATTATAGTGGCTATAGTTGAGAGTGTTATCTGTAACCAGTGTAATCAGCTCAATCTTGCTGAATAAGTGCTAGCATTCACATTGTAAATACAACAGATCTAATGCACCTTTGATGTCTGCCACTGCTGAGTGAGGTTATGAAGCCAGAGTACGAGTGTCAATGACATACCAGCGGCCTCCCGCATGCGAGGTACACACTCTATTCACCCTATTCACAAGTTTATGAGTTAATTTCAAATTATATATATATATTGTGACGGATCCCAGGTCCTGTGGCAATGCGGCACTTATGGGATTGTACTCCGTGGTACCCTGTCACCTGGCTACCGCCAGCCGAGCATTGATGTTTGATAGCGTTAACCGAAAGTAATGTTGTTTCATATCTATGTATGCGTTATGCTTTCACCTCACCCAATGTGACTTTTGTTTTAAGCTAGCGTTGCATATATTATTACAGTTGCCCCTTGAAGTAATTGTGTCTTTTAATATGTAGGAATGTACCACGAGGTTACAGTGAGAGAGAACAAAAGAGCGGCGGAGCAACACATAAGATATCTGGTTCTAGCCTGTTGTCTAGCCTTTGCTCCGCCCCTTCGCCCATGTGACGTCCCTCCCCGCCTGCCATTGGTTAGGAGGATAGGCTCCTAGCCCTGTGGCGTAGTAATCGGGCGGTTCTGTGGTCTCATGTAGCTTCAACCTTTCAGTTTTGGGACTGGAGCTTTAGGTATCGTCAGACTGTCATTGAGCACACTTCTCGCTCCCCTTGCCTCTGTCCCCACTTCTGCATTTCGCACCTGTCTCTTGTTCTGCATCCTATTCTTTCCATATTCCTACCTTTGGTCAATGCATAACATTCCCTCGGAGTCGTAAAGTGGTTTCTGCACCCGCTCCCCGTATTCTCTTTGACTTGTCTGACCCATTTATATATGTATTGTAGACTTAAGGAGATTGATTAGCTGACTGCAGAGATTGCAGTGGGATTCTGTGACTTTTATTTATATGCTCATTATTAATGTGTATTGCGTTCTTCTGAGTGATTTATGGCTAGACGGAACCGTGGTTGTTGCGAGCTACCTGTTGTGTATTTATCCCTGCTGGAAAATACTGTAGCCTCGCCGAGTTGGTTGCCCCTGAGTTTCGTGTCCTTTATCTTTATATCTTCATTGCGGACGGTAGCCAGAGTACATCAAGCACTAGCGGCTTGCATAATACTCATACGGTGAACTGATCCACTTAACGTAAATATCCTATAAAGATTTAGAACAGCGAAGCTCGAGCATGCTCGCTTTTGCTGCTCTGCACCACTCTTTAACCTAAACGTTCCGCTAGATCATATGGGCTTGGAAGACGTAACTTATTATCACTCT
>JARFOF010000419.1:2617734-2631131 GCA_031763525.1 Pagurus beringanus
AACTGGGAGAATATATGATCCTCATGCTCGTTCTTTGAGATGAAGTCCGGTGCAGGAGCTATATCTACTGAAGAAAGTTTGTGACTGAATCTGAGACAATTTGGAAAGCGGGCCATGGCTGATAGCTCTGAGACCCGGTCTCCGGTTGCTAAGGCCAATAAGAATAAACATTTCTTGAGTAATAATTGAGTATTCCTATGACTAGTGAATTCTCCTGATTGTAACATTTGTAACGCTTTCTGTAATGACCACTTGGGGGTAAGTTGGCGACTGTGGTCGTAGCCAGAAGCAACTTCGCATGAAATGATGAAACCTTTTTCATCTTGTTCAGGTAAAGATAAACCAGTAAGGTCATAAAATGGGGATTTAAATGGCAGTTAAATGGTTTCTGAGAGTATTTATGGATACATTTTGATGATGGAATAAATAATAAAAGTATTTGAGAATCAATGCAGCTGAAACTTCTGCCTGTCCTGATTCCACTACCCAAGTCGTGAATGCCTTCTAATGTGATTAATATTGGCGCTTAGTAGAATCTGCATACTGTACTGACCTTCTAGTACAGAAGATACTTCATGGCCATAGGGGTTAAGTCACTTGGCTTTATAAATGTCCTTAAGCCGAAATTTAGCGAGATCTGAAGGTCACCTACCCCTTCTAAGTGGAAACTGGACATGGGAAGGGGTAGTGGGTTGGGACACTATTCTATGAGTTTAGCATACCAGATCTGTGCCGGCCACACTGGGGCTATGAGGGTGACTGTCCCGTGGAACTGCCTGAGTTTGTATATTACCTTGCACCTCAGTGAGCAATCTGGAGGTGGAAACAGATAAACTGATTTCCACTTGTTCCAGTTTTCTTGTAAGGCATCCGGGACACCGGCCTGGGTCTTTGACCACCGTGTTAGGTAGAACTCTAGTTTTGCTGAAGTTCTGGATGCGAATAGACCAGTCTATCGTCGTGCTCTAACCTCTTGACAGAGCATCTGCCCATAGGTTCTTCTTGCCTGTCAGGTACGACGCGTGTAAAGTTATGCTGTGTCTGTGTTCTAGAAGAAAGATCTTTCCCGACAAGTTCTGCAGGGCTTGGGACCGGGATGATCCCTGACATTGCAAGCATGCCACTGCTGATGTATTGTCCATCCGAAAACAAAGTGATTTGTGAATTCTGAGTAACTGGCCAAAGTTTGTTTGGTGGGTGTACTGGGAATGTGTTGCTTAGCAAAATTAGACATTTGAGTTTGAGGCGGCCAAGTGGGACTGTCAATTGTACCCAATTTAGTGTGCCTACAACTGACTCTAATATCCTGCGAGTAATGGAGACTGAGGCTAGAATTAGACAGATTCTCCTCCTCAATAGTCCAATGTTGTTTAGACTCTGTGAAATAGTCTGATTGACTGTGTCCCACATTAATTCCACCCATCGAACTTGTTGCCTGGGTTGGAAATTTGACTTTTTGACATTTATTTGAAACCCCAGTTGGATGACATGTTGGATTACTAATTTTGCATTGTGGAGGCATAGCTACGGGCTGTTGGCTATGACCACTCAGTCGTCCAGATAGAACAGGATGTGAACACCCTGTTCCATCAGTGGAAGGAAAGCTTGTCTTACCAGCTTCGTAAATACCCGTGGGGCTATGTTTAAGCTAAACGAAAGTCTTGTAAATTTGTAGGTCTTGTCTACTGATGGCTAGGTATTTCTGATATCTCTTGTTTATTGAGACATGCCTATAGGCATTTGAGCCTAAACAGGTCTATCAAAGGACGAAGCAGGTGAGAATCTCTCTTTGGTACTAAAAATTGGTGTGAAATTAACACTTTTTCATTTGGTTGACTAGGGACTAAAACTTGTAGAGAAAGCATCTGCTTTACTAGTTTTAGGATGTGTGAAACTTGTTACCTTGGATGGAGTGTGAAGTGGAGGTTTTTTGTTCCACAGCCACACTACACCTTTGCGGACAACTTTTCTGGTCCACCCTTATGGCCAGCGGTGGAAAGAGGTATGGAAGTTTCCAGCACCTAAGGACTGATTTTGTGTGGTCATTAATTGAAAATCTATTTGACTCTGATCTTGAGAGGTGACCTGGTTGGAATATATACAGGTGTCTGGTGTCACTTGAAAATTGGTTGGGGGACACTTAATTAGTTCTTTGGTTGAATTTGTTTGGGTTGATTTTTGGGATTGGACTAGTGTTGGTAACCTTGGTACCGACCCCGTCCTCTGAATCCTCATGGGTGGCTTCTGCCTCAAGAACTGTTTGAGTACTGGGTGTAATAACCTCGACCCCGGGGAGTCTGTGAAGTAGACCCCCGGCTAGTTGAGAATGTGCTGAAGGGCCGTAAGGGGCGAAAAGAAGTACTTCTGCCTCTCCCACGCTAACCCTGTTGTCCTCAGATAGGTTGTTTTAGTTTATTGGTCAAAAATTGTCGTTTGAACTGGTCTACCTGTTGAGTTTGGAGGATGCCCTATACCTCTTTCCTCACATCTGACAAAATGTACACAGAATAAATAGTAGATTGCATTACTCTGACCTGGAGATATTTAGGCTTATGTTTACAGAAGGTAGTTCTTACATCCTGTCGAGCTCTTACCGCCTCGTGCAGTGCTACATTAACATCACCCTCTAGTGCTAAATTATTGATTAGTAAGACCTTCTAAGAAGCTGTGAGTGCTTTTCTAGAGAACCTCTCAAGTAAAGCCCTAACGGTTTTAGTAATGTCCATTGCTAACTGACGGTTTACCAAATAATGTGACAGTAATCGATGTGCTTTCTGTCTGAGTCTGAGGTCTGTCAATCTGAGTTTTGGATGGAGAGTTGATGAGGATATCATTGCCCATCTGGGATGTGCACAATTTTGGACCCTTTCAAAGCTGAATAAGCAAATGTAACAAGCTATATATCACATGAAGTAACATACATGTTTGCTAGATGGTGGTCTTCATGAGGTAAAGAATGAGCTGAATGATCTGACAAAGTGGATGCATAATTGGTCGCTTCTTGCTCCCACGTCGATCACGGACCATATCCAAGGTTGGACAATGATACTACAGGTTGGCCTGTCTCGTCTCTATACGACCTCCAGTGTGTTACACCTAGTTGGGTGGATAAAGTCTAACAAATTGTGGCCATCCATTTTATTATAATCTGGCAAAGGCTTGTAATCTTGTTGACCCGTAAGAGCAGGTGTGTCCGTATAAACAAAGTATTGTATCATCGACAAAGAGGGCAACGGTTTAACAGTGTAGTCTGACTCTAATACCTCATGAGATGGTCCTTTAACTCTAAAGACCCCTTGACTATTTTGTTTCTACTACCCAATCCCTCAGGACAGGTAACTCTCCTTTCAAGGAAGGAGTGGCTTCAGGTGGTGTTGGATAATCTGTTATTGGAATCCAATGGTTCAGGTATAACATTTGACATTTTCATTGTTGTTGGAGCTATAATTTGCCTTTATAGGGTGCCAATGGGAGCATTGGTGTCCCTTAACTTGTTGTTCATGTCCATTTGATCTGTCATGTAGTTATTTTGTTTATTTCTAGAGTTTTTACATTATAATAGTAAAGATTTTAGATCTTTAGGCCAACCAGGTGGATCAACTTCCCCCTCATCATCAGCCTCACCAGAGATACTCGAGGTGCCTGATAAAGCTGGGCTCTCTCGCGCCGGGTTTGACACGACCTCTAAATGGGAACGTGTATGCATAATGTGTACATTAGGCTGAACTATTGTGGGGTACTGATGTGCTGTATGTAATTGCTGTGTCTTAGAATTAGAAACATCAGAAAGGTGTTATGAGGGTGGAGCCAGAGGTGGTATGGGCGTACTACCCGGAATAGGTGGTATGGCTGAAGCAGGTAAATCTACAGGAGTAGGTATAGTGAATTGGTCATAGTCATCGTCTTTTCTAGCATCATATACAACCTCGGAATCATCACTCTGTCGAGTCTGTACATCATAATGTTGACCCTCATCATCATATTGAAAATGGTAATCACTTTCATTATATTGATAATTGTAATCATACTCATCAAATTGGTTAGACATATGGTGTATATGTATAGGATTAGCTGGTTCCATTAGTGCTCCTCCATTGTTGGAGTCTTGAAAAGTATTTCTGTTCATAGTGTCCACACTGGTTGGTAATTGACTAAGTTGTGATTCTAAACCATATTTAATATTTTAGGAGCAGGGGGCACTCTAGTCAAACTATGAGGTGAGTGGTCAGTGGAAGTACTTTCCAATGGTAATACAGCGTTTGCTCCCGTACTTGAAGATAAAGGAACCAACTTATCATGTGATGTGGTGGACACTTTTAATACCTTAGATAAGGAAAAAACAACAGTTGGAGTACTAGAAGATGATGGAATACTAGTAATCAAAGAGGAATGTCCTATTGTCATTCGAGATTGTGCAAGCCTAATATCTTGAGTAGAGGATATTGTGTCAAAAATGTTTATTGGTTTTGAGATCACAATATGCTTCAAAATTGCTTGTGAATGTTCATAAATGGCACAAGTTTGTGGTTCAACATTAACTCTGTGCAACACCTTGGGGCTCTTTGATGGTTTAGATCTCTTGCGTTTATGCCCCTTTTGGGATGAGTTAGCATTGGATTGTGATGAAGGAGTAGCCCCGAGTTAAGAATGGAAAGACACTGTCGCATTCTGTGAAGTGGACTACTGTAGTTGTTTTCTCCTCTACAGGTAGATTGAAGGCTGTGCTCAGTTCTATTGACTTTCTAGAACAAAGTGTCTTTTTCTTTAATTTCTTTTGAATGTATGAAAAAGCTTCAGACCATATTACCCAGAGCACTTTCTCTGCTTCTAATGGTGTGATAAATTCTTGTTAATGAAGTAAAACATTCAAGGAGCCACCAATAAATAAAGCATTCAAGCAGAAACTGCATGTAGTGCATCTGTGAGAAGCCCATCTCGCAGATGAATGGTCAATACATAATACATGGGTGGCACAGAAGGCATGCTTAAATAAAGTGATGGCTGTACAATGGTCAATACATAATACATGGGTGGCACAGAAGGCATGCTTAAATAAAGTGATGGCTGTACAATTTGGCTCCTAACAAATTAAGCTTAACAGGTCCCATAGTGGCGACATCCAGGGAGGGTGCAGAAGATTATTTTAATCTTTTGAAGTCCCATGGGGTCATGGAACTCGGTCTTATCCTAGTATCAACCACAGGATCCCGTTTCCTCCTGAGGAGAGGCAAGAAGGGCCAGTCCACAGCCCACCTGGGAGAGGGGTGCAGTTCTCTCTTAACTGGTGGATGACAAAGCAAGCAGGTGGACTTGGGGTCAGTGTTTGGTGGCCTGTAAAGCCACCAAGGAGTCATTGCTACTTGTACACATAATTAAATTATGAGAAGTCAAAATATGTAACAGCAACTTTTACCCATACGGTACTTATAATCTTACAGTACTGGATGGTGTTTATTATTATTGTTATATATATTATTATTGTTATATATTATTATTATTATTATTTATTTATTTTTTTATTTATTTTTTTTAAACCTGGTCGTGTCGGCCTGGTACAATTGGTCGTTATACTGTGTATAACTACCCACAATAATCATGTATCTTAATAATGTTTCCATAGGAAATAATCTGGTAATTGTGATATTTCAAGTACAGGTATGCCAAACACACCTCGTTTGTAGGCTACTATACTGTACACCAAAAAACGGGTGCATTATATTACTGCAACTCGGCCGTGTGGGCACGGTACAGTACTACTATATTAGTCTGGTACAGTAGTGTACTCCTACTCATAACTATGTCACAAATACCTCTATTGTGCATATGTTGTAGGCTACTGTACTGTACACCATGAACAGGTGTATTATATTACCGTTTTTGCACGGTACAGTAATTAGAGTACTACTGTATTTGTCTGGTACAGTAATGTACTCCTACTCCTGTGTCACAAACACCTCGGCTGTACTTATGTTGTAGGTTACTGTACTGTACAGCAAAAACGGGCACGGTACAGTACTACTATCTTAGTCTGGTACAGTAGTGTACAGTGTACTCCTACTCATATCTAAGTCACAAACACCTCGGTTGTGTATGTTGTACGTAGGCTCTGTACTGTACACCAAAAACGGGTGTATTCGATTACAACTCGGTACAGTACTACCGTCTTAATCTGGTACAGTAGTGTACTCCTACTCATATCTAAAATCACAAACACCTCGGTTGTGTTTATGTTGTAGGCTCTGTATTGTACACCAAAAACGGGTGTATTCGATAACTACAACTCGACCGTGCCTGCTGGCACGGTACAGTACTACTTTCTTAATCTGGTACAGTAGTGTAGTCTTATTCCTGTCACAAACACCTCGGTTGTGTATAATATTGTGGGCTCTGTACTGTACACCAAAAACGGGTGTAGCCTACAACTCGGCCGTGTCGGCACGGTACAGTACTTATAGTACTACTGTATTAGTTTGGTAGTGTACTCCTACTCAACTATGTCACAAACTGTAAAACCCAGGAACAGTACTACTGTATTAGTTTGGTAGTGTACTCCTACTCAACTATGTCACAAACTGTAAAACCCCTTGGTTGTGCTGTCACCTACACCAAATAGGGTGCATTGTTAGTGAAACAATAAAGTGTAATGCCAAATGGGGTGAAGCCTTTCCGTTAGTGAAAATAAATATAAAAAAGTAGGCTACTGTTAGGCTACCCGGCCGGGAAGTATTGGCTAATGCTAGGCCACCCGGCCGGGAAGTTTAGGCTATTGGCTAATACTAGGCCACCCGGCCGGGAACTTTATGGTCTGAACCAAATGCAACATTTAGGTTCTAATGAAGTTATTTTAAGCGAATTGTTTCACAGCTTAAATCATTAGGGTCACTCACCCTCATCAATATACAAAACTAGGGTTACTCACCCTTATCAATATCAAGTTAGGGTTACTCGGCCTTGTATAGATTTAGGGTTACTCACCCTTATCGAGTTAAGTGTATACTTAGTGAGATAATGCGTTACTAACTCACCCTTGTAAAATACAGATAAGGCTCTTAACTGCAATACAATATTCGTACCATAATATTAGTCAAGTCGATGAGCTAAGTAGGCTATTTAAAATTGCATACATCTGGTACAAATTAGGATAGGTAAGTCTCCAAGCCTATTTACATGTAATTTATTCGAGTAAATGGCCAAAATGGAATCAAACTTCTTGAAACACATCAATAATTGTCAGTTATAATAGCCTAAGTCTTAGTGTTTCGTGAGGCTGGCGGACATTACTTATTCAATGTATCGTCCTTGACCAGTTAGGCTATGAGCTACGAACAATAAATCGTAAATATTTAGATTTACGTTACAATATACTGATAATCCACAACATATACATTTGTGGCGAGGTTCAGTAGCAAGGCTAGCCATAAAAACTTAAGTCTAGAAAGAGTATAGACTTCATGAACTACGAAAATCGTATGGAAATAAAAATGGCGGCCTCAAATTTGAAATTGCGGCACCTCTGGAACGACGTCCGATCGAGAATATGGACTGCTGAAACATATTTTGGGCTTATTAGTCATCCTACTATTCCTGCATCACATAAACTATGTAGCAGCAACTCACTACTTATAAATAATGCAGGGATGCAAGGAAAAGACCCAAAATAAAAGCAGCCCATACAATCGTGACTGGTTTGATCGGACGTCGACCAGGGAAGGAAGAGCTTCGCTCGGCGACCGCTAGGCGGCGCATGGGACGATGGATGGGATTATGCGCAACACCGGGAAATTTGAATCTATTCTTTGAATTTCTTTCTCTTCTTTCTAATTTTTTCAGTTAGTGGTACCTCATCCGATGACGTTCCTTACGTAGTTTTAAGGTATCGCGTAAGACGATGGTACTCTCATTGCTGGTCGACGTTAGTAAGGGTTAACTACCATGCCATTGGCAATGGGAGGCCATAATTGTTAATTAGGCAAGACGTCATGGACGGAGGGATCACTAATAGATATATAGCCTACAGTATATATACTGGTAATATAATGGGCCTATCAATCAATTCCTATTTCCTGCAGCAGGGGAAAAAGTTCATACTGCATGTATGCGAGGTACATAGGAAGTAATAAAATGTGTTACAGTAATATACAAATATTTATTGATGGATAAAATTTGGCACTTAGTTATCTGAGATGATCACATGCTTTCATATAATTCATTAGGTGTTTGGAGTGAAATTTATTATATTTGAAAATACCATTAATTATAATTTAGTGAAATTGAGTCCAGAACTTCTAGGGGACCAGAATATAACATTACAGTATACAGTATATATTATTTCTATATATTTCCAGACGCCATGATTTCAAACGGGTGGCCACAAATTAAATGCCACCCGTGCACCTGTCCCCAATTAGTCGACTTCCCTTCTCCCATCCAGCACTGCTTTCAAGCATATATTTCTTAATGTAAATTTACATAGAATTGTAAGTAGAATAGTTTCTAAAGACTACAAGAAAGTATCTAAAAACCAAATAATTAGATACTCACTATATATGAGTACTATATACAGGATTGAGAAAGATTGTCCCTACCTACCACAAGAATATTACCAAAACTACCAAATTTCAATTCAATACTGTAGAGCAAAACAATAGATAGATCTAGAGAGAGAGAGAGAGAGCGAGAGACACTACCTCGGCATGGAATTGAAATCTGGTATATCAAAGAAATTAACAAGTGGCATTATCACTATCACTACTCTCAATTTCATCCTCAAGTTCTTTTATGAGCATTTCAATTTCACTATCACTAATATCAGCATAAACATCAGTTGCTGGTAAGGCCAGGACTTTCTTAATTGCATTTGCAATCAATTTAAAATAGACAATATACCCTTTACCATTGAAATGGACCCCATCTCTAGAGTAGTGATACTGTTTAATAGCATGCGTGATTTGGATAGTAGTAACTGCTCTCTTCAGCCCACTATTCAAACCAGAAGCTATTTTGTGGTAACGGTCACTGTTCATTTGCCTAGGTGTTGGTCTATTAGGGACCTCACACACAAGTGTTGCAATCCTGTTTGAATTGAATATATCAACTACACTCCTTATGTAGTGTCTAATTATTTGGTTTTTAGATGCATTGTTTATGTCATTGCCTCCAAGCTGTAGAACCACTACATCTGGATTGCATGAGACAATTTCTTCTACACAATTCTGCTCCACAAACTTCTCAGCAGTCATCCCCCCTATTCCCTTGAACAACACCCTCCACTGTTTAGGGAAAAGTGTTCCAAACTTTGCTGCCCTTTTAGTGCTAAGGTGTGACGATCCTGCCAGAATTATGAGAGGTCTGTGCTGGTCGCTTGTACCTACTACTGGTACATGATCCCCAGAAGCCATGATCCCTTCTTTTTCCTTAGTAAGACCTAAAAATATGTTAAACATTTATATTAGTAACTACAAGGTGTAGTAGAATTTTGTAATTGCTTATGGAAGATAGTGTGTTGTTATATTATGTGGGATTAGATTGCTCGGGAAACAGATTAACTTGCTCATGTAGTGACATGCACCCATGTGATGGATTGTGATATATTATTAAAAAGATATAATTTTGCCAAAGCGCAGCTTCCACATAGCGATTTTGATTAGTTCTTATGGTATGTTGATTTTGCAAATTTTACATTTTAATAACGGCTTTTCTTGCCAAATTTAGGAGTTTTACAAACAAAAAATACTTTATTGCAGCTTCTATAATGAATAGTCAAGTGAAGATATGGTACACAAATATGTAAAACAAAGAATAAAGGAAGATTTGAGTTTTGTAAGTACAGAACAGTACCAGTATGCAGTACTGTAATTTCAAACAATCAGATGTATTTTGCATAAGCTTCTGAGATAATTATGTCTTTAATTTGGAAGGCAAATGTAAGGTATCTCTAATTAGGTAAAAAATAAATTCACAATTAAATACTATAACAAATGTATGTATCCATACAATGATAATTGCACCAGTTTCATTGTACAGTACTGTATAGTTCTGAAACTTGATAGATATGGCTATTTATTCTCATTACTATACCATACCGTACCGGTACTTCTTTTGTTGTTGCCGTTTCCTGACCACCTATGACATTCATGCAATTATCAAGAGGTAGGCAACCCAGCCCATTTTTTTTATAGTGGTGTCCCCCAATAACCCTTTCTGAATGATAATTCTTAAATAGTACTGGTATTGTAATGTAATTTATTTAGTGCATTGTATACCCTTTGAATAGGATATTAGTTGCAAGGCTGAAGACAATCACATTTGTCCATAAAGATAAAGGTAAATTTGTTAAGCCTTGAAAGTAATATCCTGTTCAAAGTGTAATTATAAAAAATACATGTTATTACACTACCAGTGCTATTATATTGTAGGCAAGAAGGGAAATTTATCCTCATTAGGAAAGGGTTAATGAGGCATAAAATTCCACTTTCATAGCTCTGTACTTCTGTTGATTTATCATATTTTGCATGCTATACCAATATAGCATGCTGTTCTGTATGTCTATGAATTACAGTGCAGTACCATACTATATATACAACCCTCTTGTGTAATATATATTTTAATGAATTTATACTGGTACACATTTTTACATGAAAGTGTAATTTAACAATGTTTCCCAAGCTCCCAGTAAAATATATATATTATAGTGAAGCTGGAGTACTACACAAATATAAGGGGTAAATTGATATAAAAGGCTTTTAGCAGTTAGGGATAACTATTTGGATAAAACAAATAAAAGGTGATCAATGAAATTAATGTATATTCAATTTAACATTGTAAATGTATGTGGTGCCAGGAAAAGGGGGGCAAATCTTGAGCAAACTATTCCAGAGGTATGTTTACCTTGGCCAACCTTTAGCTTGGGTTTCCCAGTAGAAGCATGGGCTGCATGGCAATTGAGCTGATGATAATGTAGACAAAATCATGAAAAATAACTATAGAGCAATATAATTCATAAATTATCTTGTGGTTAGTATGGACTATTGACCACAATTTAACAAAATGCAAGCACATGCAAATATTGTTAAAAGAAGCAAATGGGTTTGAATGAGTGAACAAGCATGCAAAATATTTGAGGCCACTCAAATATAACCTCAGGAAATGCTATGTAGAATATACCAGTAGTACACTAATTTTTACTAAACTATTTACACAAACACTACATCTAGAATTTTACAAAATATACACTAATTTTTTACTAAACTATTTACACAAACACTATATCTAGAATTTGACAATTATATTGAAAGGCTAGAACACAAACCATTTCAGTTTGACTGACTGATCACTTACAACTTACAAATATACAGTCACTATTCAGTATTGTACTGTCATTCAACACTCAACAGTAAGGAAAATAAGTACTCCATGCTAAAAAGCTGTTACAAGTGCACTTAAATGCATCAGACCATATTACCTGCACACTAACATGCATCAGACCATATTATCTGCAAACTACACTCTAATGCATGCAAACTGCATACCATCATGAAAAAGGTCAGACTGTGAACATTTAATTTGGTTGTTTTGCTCCTTTTAAGCCAATATAGCAACAATGAATAATTATATAAAGTATATCTATATATATATATACCGGTATATATTATATACAGGTATATACTGTATATAAATATAAAATTTTACGTTACATGATTTTAAGACTATGATCTACCTGTAAGTACCACCTGATCCCAATATTAAGAAATATATTAAATAGAACACCATAAGTTATGTATAGTGATGCTATTATTGTATTGACAATGATGCAACTGCAAGCAGATATTAACACAAGGTCTTAGCCAATATTCCTTTTCCGAAAAGCAGCTCTTGCGTACAATATTCGGGAATATTACACAAAACCTTTTAGTTATAACCTACTTACTGTAAGGTAAATACAAATGTATTACAATGAATATTGAATATAAATCTGGCTAGTGAGGAAATGCAAAACAACTCTTAATCTTTATGAGAATATGATATCTAAAACTTGAAAACTCACACCATAGCACAGCACTTCAATGTTTGTGATACAGTACTTGTCAAAGGCTATTTGGGTGAAATCATGGACCATTTATATTTACACCATTCAACAGTAACAAAGTGGACTATGTATCAATCAAAGTATATATAGGTAAAAAGGTAAAGCTATGAGTAGGGAGAATTGGTCACTTTTGTGAGAGGAGCGGGTAGTGTTGTGGAAGAACCTATGTTTATCCTCCCGGTCCGACTGGGAGTCCCGTCTCAAACACAGGTGTGGCAATCTTCAATGGTTAGAGTGATGGGGAGATGTTTAGGGGGATGGAAGGTTTTTAGAAAGAGAAAAAGAGTGCCGAGGCTTAACTCAGCGTGCAAGATATTGAATTGAGAATGGGTAAGTCACAAAACAACAAGCCATCAAGACTAAGGGGCATAATTATGAAGGGGCGGGCTGGCAGTGTAAGCGCAGCAGAAAGGGATTGTGTTATTGCATTGGCCTGAAGAGCAAGCTTCTCCTTGAACCACCTCTCAACTCATTGGCTACTTATGGAGTCACCCCCGCTAAAGAGCGGGGAGACCAGCTTGGGGCGTGCTGGTATAAGAGTTTCTTGATATAGATTTTGTTTTTGGTTAGTGGGTAGGGGCGATATGGGTACAAGTTTAATGCTTAATGCCTGAGTAGAGGGATTGGGAGATCACAAACGAAGTTAGCTCGCAAGAAGTTGTGGACTGCTTTGCGGGGGGGTTCTAGGTGATGAAAGAATTCCTGTCATTCTTCGTGTCTGATGATTAGGCGTTCGAGTTGTTTTGTGCCTAGGTAGTGCCAGTAAGTGTTGAGGGCAGGTATGTCGGCTATAATATGCAGAGACTCATTGGTGTGGAATTCTTGCCATCTGGTGTTAAAGATGAATCTGACTGCTTTATTTTGGATTGTTTGGAGTTTTATGGCATTGTTTTTTTGCAGCAAGTAGGAGAGCGTCGGGTGCCTAGGTGATGCTTGGGCTAATTAGGGCTTAAAAGAGGTGGGACTTGGTCTTTTGAGACGCACACCTGAACCTTTGTAGGTTCCTGGGTTCTCTCTGGGCCTCGGCCTGTTTACTTATAATGTGATGGTGCATCCGTAGGCCGGGATCAATAGTGAGACCTAGGATTTTATAGATGAATGTTATGGGTATTGCGGTGGGGTTCTGATCATTGGTTCTGTGTAGAGAGGGCTGGGGTCTCTTTTCTTTCGTTTGGAAGCAGGTGACTGTTGCTTTTTGGAGGTTAGTGACGATGCGCCATCGGTGTTCCCAACGGGCGACGCGGTCTATTTCGGCTTGGGCTACCCTCTATATACACATCCTAGTCCACATCTGACAGACATTAATACATCA
>JARFOF010000426.1:1559629-1569877 GCA_031763525.1 Pagurus beringanus
GGCATATCGTCAATGACTGCGGGGCCACTACTAAATATTAGGTTTTCCTATCCCCTTCAGGGGTCAAACCTTTAATATATAATTTATATACCTAAAAGTTATTAGAACAAAGTCGAAAATTGCCAGACACCAAAGTCCGTGGTTCACCCCCTCCTGACTCCAACTAAAACTAGATTTACACGAGGGTTTTTCCGGCAATATTTTATGAGCAAGTTTTGACTTGGCAACCTTTTAAGAGTATATGGCACTGGTATCGGCAAGTAAAATATACAGAGATTAGTTCAGATGACATTTGTGTGTATTATTTTTACTCTTGTATCGACGACTTCTTTAAAATTTTATTCTAGCTTAGTCGATTTTGTGCAGCTTGGGAGGGATATAAAGAAGCTAAACGGATTAAATGAGACAGTCTGTAGCCTTTTAATTGGTGGACGTCCTGCCTAAGCTAAATAAAATAGTCTAATAGTTGCTAGAATGTAATGTAAAGTCCAACAGCAGTACAGAAGGGGTATATATTGTAGGGAGTTTCAAAACTGTTTATATGCTATTCGTGGTGCCATTAGGTTCAGGATTACTGCACTAGCCTAATGTACAGTAATGTTTGATAATGCTTAAGTTTAGCGTACTCTCTACCAGTCCAAGGTACACACATGCTCAAAAATCCTGTCTAACTTTCACACATTCAGCATATATTCATCTATTGATATAACACATAATTACTCCACAAAACTGAAACATTAAAGCTTTCTTCATTTGTGGAAAGTGACTACCGGTAGAGATCACAATGAAATTGTGAAAGTAGTAGGCCTACATGTTTTGAGCCTGATTGTAGAATCCAACATTTATGTTTGAAGTCCCCTGCTGCTATGAGTATCCTACCGTAAATTCCTACAAAGAAATAGAGGGCAATAATCTCTAAGGTACCGTACCGTATTTCCAGATATACTTTTATTCTTTAGTGTCCTAGAATATTTCATAAACGTATCTTTCACAATGTTATCCTATACATTTTCCCTAGTCTATTTTACAATCAATCATAATATTTTGAAAGGCACTTCCAAGGGTATCATTCCAGGTTAGTCTTGGTCTGCCCTCTGCCTACAGCTGCCTTAATTGCCCTTCCAAAAACACCACATCCACATGCATCTCTCTATACATGGCCGAGCCACTGTAGCCCACCTACCCCACACTATGCTGAATTATTTTGACAGTACAGTATCCTCTACACAAATCGTATTTAATCTTGAGTACAGATATTTTATTACATCTTGGAAGTACTAAATATCATAAGTCAAAAGGCTAGAGAATGACACATTAATTACGGTACACTGTATTTCACAGTAATATATTGTATGTAATGTGCTTACGTTGGTGGGCTATTTTAACCAACCATAATACTCTAGTTATTGGTATGGTGTTGTCAAAATAATATCTGGATAAAATATTTGAACAAAATTATTTGTAAATATTGTAATTTACTTTTATATGGCCAAAGAAATAGCTTGGTAAGATTCAATGTAGTGCGCGTACCACTACTGACATACAACATAACTCATCTATGAGACTTAATTAACCTAACATAACCTAACCTAGTATTCTTATTACTACATTAACACTAGGTTAGGTTAATGGTTTATAGACGAGTTATGCTGCATGTCGGTAGTGGTACGCCCACTACATTGAATCTTACCCATCCACCTTATGCAATGCAGAAAAATGACTTAAAATGTCATCCAGTGACAGCTAGTAGATTAAAGGTCGGTCCACATGAGCTGTGTTCTTCGAGTTTCCCATTGGAAAGTGTTTCCGGAAACAAAAAATTCCACCGGGTTCTCAGTTTCCAGGGAAATATATAGGGTTGATTCCCTCTATTTTCCCTGGAAACTGAGATCCCGGTGCAATCTTTTGGTTCCGGGAACAGTTTCCAATGGGAAAATGGAAGAACACAGCTCATATGAACCGGCTCTAATTCCGGTTGCATGTAGATAAGACAATGTTAAAAAAAATGCCAACGAAGTATTTAGCCATTAAACTACGGTATGTATAAAGTGAAATTCTTGTAATGGTTTTAATGTATTTCATCAACCAACCTTACTTCTAAACTCGATTATGAAATCAATAATTGGATCAATTTGTTCCTCCACTAGTAGCATTTATGGTACGGTGATAATGCAGGAGGAAATTTACCATGTTTTCACAAAAAGTACATGTCATTAGACCAGGTGTTATAAGCTAAATATTTGATTGGCATTAATGGACATTGCCTCCTCTTGCACTCAGACAGAGAATTGGTAGAGAAGACCAGAAACCTACAGTGCAGTACCTGTTAGCAAGAATAAGTAAGGAGGATAACATCAGGTGATCTCAATCAATTGTATTATTGGAACTTCATAATTTCATGAATAGTGTAATGGGGAACTTATAACACGATGAAAAATTGATTCATTACAATAACAACAGTTTAAAATCTTTTAGAATTCTTTTCATGTGAGAAAAGAATGAAACCAGTGGAAGTTAAACATGCTGTTTTCATAATTAAATCCTTTTCCATATGTACAGTACAGTATATACAATGTCTCCATTCAACAACTCATGGCATTATGCATTTCCACCAAGAAAATTGATCTTAACAATTAATTCACTACCTTCTTCATTTTCTTGACTGTCTGCCTAACATTTGCAGGTACCAATGAACGATTTAGCTTTCTGATGCGGAAATAAATTCTGCATCGGAAATAAAACTCAATCACATCCATGGGAATACCATCAACATCAGGTACATGTAATGCAAGCTTTGTCAGTACACTCACTGCTCCAGATTCTTCTTTAAGTATATCTTGGAATTCTTCTTCATCCGTATTATATACTCTGTGCCGTTCATGAAAATGTTTCTCCAATTTTTGAAATTTGTCAAAATCATCCTTGCTCATACGCTGCAGACCTCCCCTATCTTTACAAGTAATCCAATCATTTTCCTTTTCAAAGGAACATAAGAAAGGATACTTTTTCTTAAATTTATGAGCTACAAAGCCAAGAACATAATTGAAACCATCTACTTCTTCACTGGGCACTGTAAACTCATCATCCTCCTGAACCAGATCATAATCCATCGTACCCACATGACGTGCAGTACCGGTATTACAGTCATCACTGATATCATTGAAGTCAGAGTGATCCTCCCCAACTAATTTCTTAATTGGAGAACTCAGCTTACTGAATTGTTTTATGCCTTCTGCCATAAAAGAACTACCTTTAATGATAGCAGTATTTGTGTTTACCGATACTAACACATGTTTACGACTCAAGATGTATCGCCGCATCCTGTATTTCATACTAACTGGATCAGGGTGATCATGGGCACCAGCCATTTGTCTCAGGATTCCAAAGGTGTTTTCCAATACATCTTGATTCAATCTCCGTGTTAACAGATAGCTGATTGAATAAAGATGTTTCATATCTACAAATAAATTTTGTAAGGATGTTGATGATATGACTATGCCATTAATGAAAGGGTTCACTTTGCCTTTAACCGTGGAGTTTTGGAATACTTTTATGATTTGATTTAAGGTATTTACCTGATGGGTACTCGCTTTGTATGGCGACCTCTGTGGTTTGTCACTAGTGATGGAGGAAGAGTTAAATAAATCAAACCACATGTCTACTAAATTAATGAATTTACTTGTTTCTCTCCAGTCTGTTTTTAAAAGGTTCTTGTTTCCTAAGTAGTCCAATGCTTGTGCCACGGTTTCAGACAACAAGTGTACGGCTGTTTTGACTTTTTGACGCTGGGGTCCTTTGACATGTAGATTGGCTTTAAAAAGTTTGCTTGCATATTTGAAATCTCCACTTTGATGATGCTCAAGTTCAAACAAAGGGGCTGAAGTGATTTTTCCAAACGGGGTATCTATGCCTGAATCAAGGAGGTTGTTTCTGACTAACTTCACTAAATGGGGAACATCAGCAAATACGTGCACTTGTCTATCTTGATGAACTGGATTGATAAAGCTTGCATTGGTTCCTTTGACTCCCAGGGAGTTGAGCAACCCTTGATTGGCACCAGACAGATCACACACTGTAGCATGTACTGGAAATTCTACCATTTCTATGCTACTAATTATTGTGTTCAACAATGACATATCCATTCGCTTGTCAAAGTCATAAAATACAGGTTGTTTCCAGTTGGAGATAATACCCTGCACCATAGCAACTTGGACGTTATTATGGGGTTTGTAGATCTTATCTGCACCTTTATCATAGCTGTATTTAGACACAACCTTCATCTCATCAAAGCTCAAGATGCATGCTTTTTCACCAGTAGTTAGCGACTTGCCTCGTATATGCATCATTCGGAGTACCGAGTTCAGCAAACCAGGCTCAACATTTATATCTGCAACCCATCTATCTATCGTGGAAACACATGGCAGTGGAACGTTCATGTGCTCCCGCAGATATTTGTAAGTTCCAAGGCTAAGACTTCTAAGAGTCAAAGCACTTGCGATGTCTTCTTCTTGCCACTTTGCGATGGGTTTACCAGATAATAAACATTTCACCTGGTTTGGTGTAAAGCACTTTCCTAAAGCCACCTTGTGGGTGCTTAGGGTTTCAGTTACCTGCTGAAACTTCTCTTGAATAATGCTATACTCGGCATCTTTTTTTACAAGTTCTTGTTTGAGTTGTTCCACTGTCTTAGCCAAATCTACTGATGAAAAAGATGTTCCTGGATCAGTGATTGGTGCTGAGACAGACGGCTGACTGCTTGTTACATGATGTTGACTGAAGTCGGCCAACATCTCAGCAGCAGCTATCTCAGCATCAGTATACTGACATTCATTCACATCTTCACCTGTGCTTGTATGAGATGAATGAGGAAGGTGGATGGAGGTATTGATGCAGCCCAATACCATGTGATGATTAACGGAACTTGCTGTCTTGTGGTTTGACTCCATCTCATCACTGTGGTCATGGGCCCCCTGGATGACTGCAGACTCCTTCATGGCTTGACCCGATGGACCTGTAAAACAGGATGAAAATATATAATTGGGAACAATAATATCTGATCTCTTATTTAGAAATTACCGTATCTCCTTTCCTTTCTTCAGTCACACCATCATCTTTCTTCTAAATTAGGCCTATCTATCTCTCCATTTTTAAGTTAACAAAGCATACCCAAGCATAACTAACAATAATTGATCATTATATATTATTATTTTATTTAATGGATCATTGATTTATTTCACCATTGTAATCATTCTTAGGTCACTGAAGAGTGCTTTCATGAATCAAATCAGACTGCCAAATAATGGTTGCCAAGCGCGAGTTAGGTAACTGACTCACCGAGTTATATTATTGTGTGTTTCACGTACCACTCTCAGTTACAACAAAACAGGGTTGGCGGTTTAAACCAAGTGGTTTAAACCGAATGGTTTAAACCATGGTTTAAACCAACCAAAAAAAACATTGTTTTTTTTGGTTAATGGTTTTTTTGGTTTTTGGTTTTTTAACAGGTTCATTTACTTAGTGTTATTAAATCTTATTGGTAGCTATGTTTGTCTGTTGCTTGGGGTTTATAAATAATACTGACAATGGTAACGGTATATGTTTAATAGAATAGTTTAAATCAAAGATTAGCATGCAGCCTTACAGAAAAAATAATTATATCAATCTCGCCCAAATAAGGCCAAATTATAAACGTTGTTCAAAGCATGACAAAAGAAAGACTTCTTTTTAAAGAAAGATAAGATCATTAAAGAAAAGTACACTTAGCAAAGAGAAAATATCTAGTTAATTTATTATTTCATTCTATTTCTCATCATCATCCAAATTATAGTCTTTGTTCAAAATTTTATGAAGAAAAACCAACTTCCCAGCCTTCTCCACACCCAGTCGGTTTCTTAGTTTGGAGTGTACCAGTCCAAAAGTTGAAAAGATTCTTTCAACGCTTGCACTTGATCCAACTCCATTCAGTAAACCGCAAATTTCCTCTATCACATTCTCATCAACCTTGCCTTTTAATGCACGCCACCAAGAGCACAGGGTAAGATGAGAAATTACTGATGATTCAAACAAGTAGGCTTTGTTAAAAGGATATGCTTTAGCTTTCATTTTAAGTATAATGGGGAGAAAATCAGGATACTCCTCTTCTGCTAGAGACATTGCTTTACATTCTTCAACCTCTGACATGTTTTCCAAGTCATTTTGGAAATGGGGATCCAGCATATATGCAAGAAGATGATAGTCTGTAATTGCTTGATCATATCTTTTCTTTACCTTCTCCATTTCTTTTTCAGGAAGTATTTTTTCAAGTTCATGCACAAGATTTTTCCAAATCTTTACTGCATCACTTATTTTGCACTTGTCACTTTGTAAACTTGAAAGGGCATTAGAGACAGGTTTGAGTCTGTCCGCTAAATCTTTTGCATTGTTTTTGATGTTCATGTTCATAATTTTAGATGTCATGGATTCATCTAGAGAAATGGATGCCAGGATTGGCCAGTTTTGAAGATAGGATTCCAAACACTCATACACTGAGTTCCACCTTGTTTCCACTGGCATTACAAGCTTTTTGCCACCTGCTTCCTTGTATCTAGCAGCGGGAAGATGAGTATTCCTTACATACTTTACAATTTGTACAACATGGGATTTTACATTTGGAATGTCTAAATCATGAGCTAACAAATTTGCAATGTGTGCTGAACATCCATATGTTGCAATACTACAGCCAAGCTCATTCTTAAGCTGCTTCCTCATGGCTTGCATGTTAGCAGCATTGTCTGTCACAAAGCTACGCACCTTTACATCAAACTCTTCAGACGCTTCTCTTACTACTTTGGTTGCAAGGCTAGTTAAATATGCTGCATCATGCCTGTGACCAGATGTATCAACAGTTTTAACCAAGAAACTTTCTGAATTTTCATTAACAACTGTCACACATACAACCGGTTCATTATGAACATTGCTCCATCCATCCAAGTCCATAGACACAATCTGGCCCTTCAGAAGAAGCCTGCCTTTAGCCATCTCCTCATCATACACTTCATTCAAAATTGATTCACCAACTTGTTTCCTTGTAGGCACCTTGTATCCAGGACGCATCATTTCAACAAATTTTATGAACTGAAGGTTCTCTACTGTTCTAAAGCTACTATTTGTTGCATATAAATATCTCCCTAGCTGTTTATCTATACTGTGTTTTTCTTTTTCACTTGTCTTTATTACAAATCTGTCTAGTTGAAGGTTTCTTTCCATTTTTCTCTTGGGTTTAACCTGTTCATTGGAAATTGATCCAGCTAATCTTTTCAAGTTTTTGTCAGAAGTGCAAGAGGAATTCATGCTAGAGCCATCAAGAGTTGTTTGTTTACTGGTACTAGGGGCAGAGGCACTTCTCTTCAACTGGGAGACTGAACTAGAACTTCCTGTTGCAGTACTAGTTACAGAACTGGTTTTAGCAACTGCAGTATCCAATGGTCCAGGATTACTGGTACCGGTACTAATGCATTCAATTCTTGGCTCATCTGGCTCATCACTATCTGAAATTGGTAAATTTTCAAGTTGTGATGCTTAAATTTATAGTTGTAAACAGAACTCTCACTAATGATATATAGATTATCACATATCCTGTAGGCATATTCAAATGATTGCCTTTGTGGAACTTGAACACATTAATAGTCCAGTAATGACAACAATTATTTGAGATATCTCCAATAAGTGAACAACCACTGTTATGGGGCACTCTGGTAGTGGGGAGAGCAGTTTTATCCAGTTTAGTATTAGGCTATACAGTATCACCGTCCACTGATTAATTATGATTTGTAAAAAATCTAATTTTGAATTCTGGTAATTGTTTAAGGAATAACAAATTGTCAACACTTTAGACACCATGAACCTGACCTATCCTTCAGGTCCTTTAATGTCAATTTCAGCTTCCTAGTTCTCCCTTAATTAGGAAATTGAAGTTGCCCCTGAAATGCACCAACATCCTTATTTTAACAAATTTTATTTACTCACCAACTTGAACTCCACCACTAGTTTCAAATGCAGAACAGGTGTTGTAATGGTTCTTCATTCGTGCTATTTGTCCCTCCATTGCTTTATGACACTTTTTGCATATAGCACGACACCCTTTTCTTCCTGCCACCACATTTTTATCAAAAAACTTCCAAATATAGTCTGGTTTTCTGCCAGTCATATCGATCAGTTAATCCAGTTCAAGGTTACAACTTGCATTAGTAACAGCCTACAGGATTGGCAACTTGCACTTTAGGCCTATAAAAGAAAAATGACATAAGTGACCACTGACCAAATCATTATTGGCCTACTATAATCTGTCCAGCCTACCAAGACAGTTGAGGAGGGATTTCTGTTTCTGATATTGACAACTGTGACTGTATCACCTCTATCTATTGCCAAATAGGTGTGAAAGTGGTTAGTTTATACAGATGAAAGTATTAGTTTAGTCAGTTGTCAAAAGCCTTATTACCCAACAAGTATTTTCACACCCAGCTGAAAATAATGACCATTTTTCACACCTATGTGACAATAGATAGAGATGAAACAGAGTTACAGTCATCAACATCAGAACCCCCCCCACCTGTTCTGGTAGGCTAGACAGATATTAGCTCAGTGAGTGTCTGCTCCTCTATGCCAAGCTGACAGGCAGGCTGGTAGCTTAAGCTTGGCAGTGTTGTCAACTGCCATGTTCTTATTGAAGTAATGTATATACAATAATCATGACCAGTTCACCTTGCTAATCTGCTATTCAAACCTCTACTACACATTTTAATGTTTTCTAAACAATTTTGGATCTGAAGTGACAGCATAATTAAGAAACTCCACACTTTTAGGAAAACAGAAAAGACAAGTGAAGTTGGTAACACTGATGTTTGGCTGAATCAGGTCCTAGACTTGTACAGAAATTAGGTACTGTATTATACAGGGAAAATCCAGGGAAGCAACCTCTCTCTCTTAACTAATACCTAAGAATTAAAGCAATAAAAAAAAATCCATGGTTTAAACCAAAAAAATCTGGTTTAAACCAAAAAAACCTGGTTTAAACCAAAAAAAACATGGTTTTTGGTTTAAACAAAAAAACCATTGGTTTTTGCCAACCCTGATTCTAATTACTCAATTATTACAACATTCCTACAGCCAAATATTTTGCTAATTGCGAACATTTGGCAATACTATGCTAAATAATATTAGGGATAGTAGTGTCTTATTCTTCCATTTGTAATCGAGAAATTAACTGCCAAGAGAGTACAATTTCCGCCAAGTAAAACATAAAGAAATTAATGAATAAATACAGATATAAATAAATATATAAATAAATAATTAAATAGATAATCAAATTGCGTACAATCCAGCAAACAGCAGGCACAGCTTCATTCAGTCATTACACTGCCAGATGTTGCACCGCAGATTTTAACTCCTTAACTAAGAACGGTATTCTATAAACTTGACATAATCGTATAATGTTAGTCATGTTATAGTGAAAAAGACTTATAAATATAATAAAAAAAACACAAGATAACATAACAATTAATAGAACACACGCACAATGAACACACTCTAAAACCAAATACACACACACACACGAACAATTAACATACTTACACCGTTACACGCACACAATAAACACCCTTTCACACACACACACACACAATAAATATACTTACACACACACAATGAATACGCACGCACGGACACACGCATGGGTTAACCCATAGGCCATAGAAGATACGATGATGCATAATTATATTGTCTGGTTCTGGTTATTATTCAACGATTTTATTCAGATTAGGGAGGTTATAATAATTATGGAAGTCAGGGGGTTAGTTGAGATAGTCTTTACCCTCTTTTCTCCCACACTTCTTTCCTAAATTTTATATAATTGTCTAATAATAGCCAGAATAAACTGTCAAAATCCGTCATGATCTTCAAAATGCTAATAAAGACCACAAAACAATTCTTTTGTAACACTTTATTGTGCTTTCAATCACAATTCTAAATTAGTAATCCAACTTGTTTTCACAACTAACAATAATAATTCAACAAATTTGCAATATTTTACGTAGTTTACTTATACTCAATATGTATATATATAAAGGGTATATATATTAAAGGTTTGACCCCCAAAGGGGGATAAGAAAACCTAATATTTAGTAGCAGCCCCGGAGTCATTGACGATATGCCTTTACGTAATGGCTTCCTTCAATCCGCCGGATTTGAAACACCCGCGCACGGTTGAACTAC
>JARFOF010000434.1:2774-13487 GCA_031763525.1 Pagurus beringanus
TGTAAGCCTGGATTTCAAATGCATAAAAAAACAGCACGCATAGAGGCAGGAAGCTACACATTGGATTGGGAATAGGCTTACATGGCAACTCTCAATATCACAACAAAATACACTCTGCTTGCCCTCCCACACTCGGTACATTCACAACCAGCATGGAACCTTCACGTCCTTCTCCCGCACGCCCCGATGACATGACTAGCCCTCCTTCTGGCAGTGTCAGAGGCCGTGGCTGCCAGAAAGCCCTCATACCTCTGCATCAAAACAGGTATGTAAGGCACGTGCCAAGTGATCACTGACCTCTGCCATCAGTGACACCGCCACCACCTTCCTGACTACCACCACTACTATCCACACCGCCTCTACTGATGGGGTTTCTACAACATCGAAGGGCAGCTCTGGGGCCGCATGTGATGCGGAGTCAATTGGCAGGAGGGGGTAGGGCAAGGCTTCCCAATACAAAAGTAGCAAGGAAAAGACACCTCCTGCCTCTACCACCCCCGCTCCACCAACACCACCACCACCACCAGCCGTGACTGCCACCGCCCCTACTTCAACATCACATGGCAAGAAAACGCCTATGAGAGTCAGACAAATGAAAACGTTGACTCCCTCCATAAACGATGCCCTTTTCTTCCCTTCACAAGAAGTGCACACCCCTACCCAAGACTTCGATGACACAAGGTCTTATGGGTGTGGCGTTCACAGTGACAGCGATTCAGCAACAGAGGGGGAGTGAAAGGAGGGATACTCGTTGTCAAAGGAGGACAACGAAGATGTGCTCTACCGGGACCACGACAACGAGCTGTCTGAAGGCAGCTCTGAAGGAAAAGATGACGTACCCATCCATGATGCGAATATTCACACCTATGCATGGTCCGAAGGTGTCGATTTTGAACCAGATTTACACTAGTTTGATGCAAATCGTTCTGGTTTACCTGGAGATTGGCCCTGTAGTGACGATGCAAGGGCGAGTTATTTTTTTCACAGATTCTTTGACCTTGAGATCATGGCCGCTCATTGAGTCAAACCAATGCCTATTTTATGTGGGTGAAGTCTTGCATTGACATGATATCTACAGGAGTAAAAATATGAGTCTGAGTGGAGACTACTGTTGAAGAATTCATGATATTCTTTGCCTTGTTGATGCTCAACATTACTGATGAAAGGACCCTTTCATCCTCACCCCGATTTTCAATAAGTTCATGCCTTGTGACAGGTTATTGTTAGTGCTTAGATTTATACACTTCACAGACAATGAAAATCCTAACAGGGATGGCAGAATATGGAAAGTTCAGGTGTTCACCATGTTGATGGCGAGGTACAAGAAATACTTTAACCCGTTCCATAACTTGGTGATTGATGAGTTACTCATACTCTTCAAAGGTCGCCTTGTTTTCAAACAGGATATCCCCTTGAAGAGGCACAGGTCTGGTATCAAGCTGTTCATTCTCTGTGACTGTGAGACCGGCATAGTGCTTGACATGATCGTCTATACATGCACTGACATACACGTGCCAAGAGTCGGTCCCAATGATCTCTTGGGCATCTCAGTGGCCATCATCAAGAAGATGATGGCGCCCAAAATGGGCAAGGGTTACACATTGAACGCCAACATTTGGTATATTTCTCCTGCTATCTGTCAGTTTCTCCATGACAACCAAATGGGGTCATGTGAGGCTGTCAGAAGCAACAGAGAATTCGTGCCCACGTTCGTTGGTCACTGCATTCTACTATCAATCCTTCCTCCAGTAACTTACTCTCAGAAGACGACTTGGCTCAGGAACACCGCAAGAGACGAGAGCGACGGAAACGACGAAGTGGGCAGGGCAAATACAAGATGATCAAGAAGTCTGGCAAAAACGTGGCCCTGAAGTGGAAGGACAGACGTGATGTTCACCTAGTTTCAACTGTCCACACAGGTGCCCAGGTGCACTCTGGTAAAGTCCACTACCATACAAAGAAATCCATTACAAAACCTGATATGGTAGTGGTCTATATGTAGATCATACGCTTGATTGACAAGTCCGATTGTCAACTCGTTGGCATTGAGTGTCTGAGGTAGGCATTTAAGTGGTATCACAAGTCGATATCATGATGCTCAACACCTTCAATCTGTAGCTAGTGAAGAAGGATATGGCCACGAACCAAAAACTAAAGATTCGGAAGTTTGTTTACAACGTTACATTTCATATTCTGAAGAGGTATGGCGTGCCAGCTTTGGGTTCCAAGGACAGGTGCCATCCCCATCTACCTGATCGAATTCAGGTTTGCCTACTGAGACACTTCCCAGTCCACACTGAGTTGGCAGCTGGCATCAGGAGGAAATAGGTAAAGAGGTAACATCTGCCTGAACACCACCAAGAGGCCCAGGAAACTCACCAAAGTTACCTCTGTGTGTAACGAATGTAACGTTGGACTTTGCCTGCGTACCTGCTTCAGGGATTACCAAACCATCAAGACTTTCTGAGTGACGCCATGACCCTCCCTGTTTTGTGGTGCCCCTTGACCTACCTGGCCTACCTATTACGCCTTTACCTCATCTCTATTATAATTATGCTAGTCTATACTATTTATTTATAGTACAAAGACAATGTGATATGTCTGTAGAATATTATTCAATGTTAAGTAATTTTGTGTGATAATTCATCAAATTAATGTAATCACAGCAAAATGCTATTTGTGTACGTGTATTCATATTCTATAATTGCATCTGTATATACTCACAACACTGGTAATATATTTTCATGTATATGTCATGCTTATAATAAAACAAATATAAAATTAATACAAGAATATATATACAAACTCATTTAATTGTATTCATATACTTAGAAATATTCAAAAAATAATTCAATTGTATGAATACAACGACATGAGTTTGTAAACAAATGTCTTTATTAAAATGTTCTAAACATTTCCAAACTTCCCCATAACCCCTACCTGGCTTTGAACTCACTACACTGGCCTCCGTTCATCATTATCTGTCCTTACCAATTAAGCCACGGCGCTTCATGTTATATTGAGAGCTAGAACTGGGTCAATACATTCGGCCTGCATCTCGCAATGAAGGTTACACTTCATCCTATTTTCCAGTACGGCTTTTTTACCGGAGGGTGAGGAGAGAGCCTTCTACTGTACTGTCCCATTCTTCCCCTATGAACGGTCTTTAATAGTATTAAGGCCGGACCACCTAGTTGAGACCACAAGGTCTTTGTGGTCTGTTTATCAGAATGTAACTCTATGTAACTTTCTCATCCTGTTACCATCATTCTTCGTTTGTATACGTATTTCATCATATCTTTTTAGCATGGTATATGTCCAGTTTTCTCTGTCTAATGATTCAGTTAATTTTATTTTCATTTACCTAGTCTCTCTTCTTTCCTTACATTGTCATACATTGTAGTCTTGTTTGTATTATTACTCAATTAACTTATGTAATATCATTATATTTGTTTGGATAATTGTGGAATATATTTTGTAATAAATATTAAACCATAAGTATATATTTAAATTAAATGTATATTTTGCTGTCATGTATGTTTATTATTGTTGCGGAATTTGGTAGGCACAATTATATGTTGGCATGTATTTGTTTTAATAAGTGATTCAAACAACCGTAATATAAATCAAAACAAGGACAATATTTGTATTTTAAAATATTAGAGATAAATGATGCCAGAAGGGCCATTAAAACAGATCTAATATGTATAATTTGTCAACAACTGTTTTAATCATGGAGAAAATAATTATGTTAATCACTATCGGGCCTTGCCAAATATTTATCTCGTAATTATAGTTCATTAATCACCTGTAATTCAGTACCCAGTTCGTTAACAGCAGACACTTTGTTTACTGGAAAATTAGTTGTCATTTTCTGGAGTGAATAGCTTGGGCGACAAATAAAGGAATAATGTTATAATAATTGTTGTTTAATAAATTGTCCATAATTATATTACGGGAGTTTGAATAGTTAAATTTAAACTCTGAAAATATTTCATAAACCTTTGAACTCGGGTATTATTATCCCTCAGTCTATTAGTGATTCCCATCTCGGACAAACGAAAGTTCAAACCAGTACCAGGGTTTGAATACTGCAGGGTATAATTACGTTCTTTGGAATTATATAACTATGTTGTTAACAAATTAGACCCGTAAAACTAGCAATCATTTAACTGGACCTAGAACGAATTGCAATAGAAGGTTTTTTGGTTTTAACTTGTTTATTAGGTCCCTCTGATGAACATATAAAAAGTCTCCAACATTTGGACACCGGGAAAGTGGTTAATTTGCATAAATTCAAGATGGCCGCCGTCCAAAGCTTCAATTTACAGATAACTTTTTTCTGGCTGCTCCTAGACCCTATAAATGTATTACAAACAACGTTTTTTGGCTTTAACTTATTTATTTATTAATTCAAGAAATACAGAATGAGGCATTGCATATGTGATATAACGTCACCATGACGTAGTATGACCTCATTCAGAGGCAATTATGTAATTCATGGTAGGAGTTCGTATTCACTTGGATCATCGGTGCTTGCATCAAAGTTGCTATTTTGACAGAGTCCTTTACATTCACCACATGCACTGGAACATTCAAGCTCATTTCGTTTGCAACTACAGCGTTGAGTGTCACAGTTGCCCTTACACTGACATCTGACCAATTTCAGTAGTGAATCAGGAGCCACTGGTGAATCCATCGTCTTCGGTTCAAGCTGTCCCTTCCGCAGACACCAGCCCCATTTCTCGGGGTCCACGCAGTTCCCCATCCATTCCTGGACCTGACAATAAACTCGGAACGAGTGGTATTTGGCTGCATCGGTTGTTGGGGGAAGGCTGTGAACTTCAACGGTAGTTGAACTTTTTACCACCTTGTTGAAAAACTTTGTCTTTCGCAGTCCGTCAAGGGTGTCATTTCCTTTTCCCCCGTACAAATAAACCAAGGCCTTTTCACCAGCTGATGATATCGCGTCTTTACTTCCACTTTGGCAACAGAATGCTTCTATACATTTCAAGAAACCGTTGTCTTCCCTCACTTTCCTCAAGGCAGCCCCTTTACCAATACCATACAGTCGTGAGGTTGTGTCACATCCACAGAGTGCATGGACAACTGGCAGGACACGACAGATGCTTTCACCAAGAGCTTCTGCTACTGAGTTAATATGCCAACATTTCCCACCTTCCTTGCTCGACTTGAAGTACAAATCATTCATCCCTCGTTCCGCATAATGACACAACAGCACCAACAAGTCTGTGTCCTCACCTATCACATATGTCACGGTTTCCCTTGCATGCTCAATTCCCTTCTTCGCAATCATGACATCTGCATCTGCTGGCGCATTGACAGAGTCAATTCCATTTGCCTTGAATGTTTCACACAATAAGTCAATGAAGTTTTGCTTATTGTCCGAGTTTGACAAGAAGTTTTCCTTTTTTGACCGAAGGGGCATGGTTGGAGTGAACAGCACCTTTTGACCAAAGACTCCTTTTGATCGTCGATTGTGTGCCATGTCCTTGGTAGTAGGTCCTGATTTATAACCGTCGAATACAACCACCGGGTTGAGAAAGTTTTTGGAAACATGCTTCACGTACATGCTTGCAATGTCCTCAAATGTGTCACCCTTCTTCCATGGAATCCTTTGCAATAAGGAACCACCATCCAGAACATGGGTCACATTCCTTTCTTCCTCAAATGATTCCAATGCCGACTTGGGAACAACAGCAGCTATCTCATCTCCTAGCTGTGGTTTATTGGCTTCCCTGAGCCTCCCCCACTTATCGAACAGAGCAGTAGGGTAGCTAGACAACTCATACGCAAAGACCTCTTCAACACCTAAGTCACTGTTATTAGCAAAGATGAGGAGCCTCTGGAAAAGGAGCTGTGGGTCTATTGGTACTTTTTCAGCACTGATTGTAACCTTTGCACCCAACGACTGAACTTGATCTTTCTTCCTAAATGAAAAGTCAAAAGCATTGCTGCCTTCCATCTTCTGCACAATGTTCATACCAACCTCATACAGTAAATGAGGATTGGCCGAGGCTGGTCCTGTCACACCGTTGGCAATATTCCTGAGTTCATTTGATTCTTGAAACGGATCATAATCCTTGAAGAATGCGAGAACCTTCTCTGTGTCCTTCCTATCTCGTTCACGCCTTGCTTCAGTCATTTCTTTGTGCTGCTCAGAGGTGTGGAAATGCTTCCCTGTCAGTTCTTGCATAACTTCACTCACCTCAGCGCAGGCTGGCATAGCAAGTAACCAGCGCAGGCGTTGCGTTTCCTCCATGCCCCTACCCCGTGTCAATCCACCATTCGTTTTCAAAGAGCGCATCAAAACCTGCTCTATAACCAAGTCGCTTGGCAGTCCTGCCCACAGCCGATCACTTCGGCGGATCACAAATAGACCGGACTTCAATTGACAGAACATGTGTGGGTTGAGCTGCTCAAGTTCAATCATGTCTTGAATGTACACATGGGCTGACTTGGCATAATTGTTATGACCACACGCTGCAAAGTACGGCAACATCTCCTGGAGTGTTCCGAGGTACAGTAGGAAATCGCCCATTCTCAGTGCCCTCAGGAAGCGACGCAACAAGTCAATCATGTCCATGTATTGAATCCATAGCTTTCCCATCTTATGCTCTGCTAAGGAGCTCTTCTCAGCTTTAAGTTTTTCAGAAATTCTGTTGAAAACGTCTTTACTGCAGACTTCATCCGGTGAAACGTCTTCACGCAACAGCTTATCCAAAAGATCTGCAGCCTCCTGGAAGTCCTTGCATGCGTCACTTTCCTCATCTACCATTGAGAGGTTGACACCGTATGACCTGCCTAACACAATCGAACTCAAGGCTGTGTCAACCAAGAAGTGGCCTCTGATTGCTCGTGCATAGGCTTTCCCACTCAGCATTTGTGTCACAGCAGTTTCAGCGTATATAAGTTCCAAAACCTCCTTAAGCCCAGATGCTTCCATAACATGGCCCACGCATCCCAAAAAGCTCATCACAGAGTGAAAGCCACCAAGGTTCAAAACAATGGGTTTCAGTTCGCTTCCTTCTTTCTCATGAACAATGATCGTCTTCGCTTTCCAATAAAGCGGTTGGTCGAATGTCAGCATTGGTGTCGTTCCCTGGCGACGGCTTTCCGCAGCAACGAAGTGAAGTGTTGAGTAAATACAACTCATGTCCGTAGGGTCCATATCAATCATGGGCAAGAAATGGACGGAAGATTTCCCTGGGTGTGGTCCATGGCACACACTCTGCATTAAGCCGGACCAGCCTGGTCGTTTTGGTCGAAGCAACCATGACGTTTTCCACAGTATGTCCAGATTTTCAAGCTTGTCAGATGCTGAAATGGGATCAAGCTTTCTAAATTCGAGAGGCCCACCCTTCTTGCGAACACTGCGGTAGTTTTTTATTTCAATTTGAGCTGCCGTGAAGTTGTTTTCAGGTGACTGCAATCTTGGTATTGATGTTGTGTCTCTTACTCCAGGGGTGACAGCAACAATTATACCCATACCATGGAATGTTCCTCGCCCATCAAGCGTACGCAAGTTATGATCAACATTGTCTGCCACGAACTGTCCAAACCTGCCTGCAGTGGATATGTTGGTGCCCCTGAAATTGGCAGCACACTTCGAAAACCTTAAAACTTCTGCGTAAGGCAGACAGAAGCCGTGGCTGTGTAAACTGTCCACAAGAAAGCGGGAACCAAAGTGCTGGTGCATTTGAACCGCCAATCCATACTGAATGGGTGCTACAATGGCCCTTGGTCTGGTAAGTTGCACGATACTTTGTCCAATTGATGCAACTTCAAGATCACATGACTTGCCACTGAACGTCTCTTGCAGCAATATACGAAGGGACTGCGGAACGTACGCCAAATTTTTTTCCAGCGACCGGAGTTCAGAAGGATCTGGATAGAAATCTCTACAAGTGTCAATGTTCTTTATATCTGCTTTGATCAACCGTGCCGCAGCCCTGACTATCTTTCTTTTTTCTGCTTCCTCATCATCAGTCTTTGGTGAGTCTTTGAATTGTTGCAAAATCTTTGCAGCAGTTTCTTTGACAGTTACAACATCGCTGCGTCCATGCACGTTACTAATAACCAGTTCATCCCCAAAATATGAAATAAGTTTCTGTTTCATGTACTTTACACTATACGCTTCAACATCAGGGCACAACTGGGACATTCTATCAACGAGATCAACCACTGTAGTCTGTTCATCATCATTGCCACTGACTAGGTCCTCAATTGCGAGTAGAAATGCTTCCTCTCGTGAGGCATCTACTTTGCGACCCTTGCGAGGAGGTTCACTGTCTGCGTAATCACGATATTTAGAGGGGATCTGCCTATGTGTCTGGAAATTTGAGCTGCACTGCTTGTGATATT
This sequence comes from Pagurus beringanus, assembly GCA_031763525.1. Taxonomy (NCBI): domain Eukaryota; kingdom Metazoa; phylum Arthropoda; class Malacostraca; order Decapoda; family Paguridae; genus Pagurus; species Pagurus beringanus. The sequence continues at coordinate 11,160 of JARFOF010000434.1, forward strand.
TTGCGTCAGCTGCTGGAAGATCGCGTGCAAAGTTAATTCGGCCTCTAACAGTGTCAGCCCACTCATCAGCCCTGGCATCACATGCAGAAAGTATTGTCCTTTGAAAGTTGAAGGTGCGTACTGGATACACTTCTTCTGAATCATGCTTTTTGTCCAAATAGATTTTTGTACCACAAAAAAAGCAGTTCTCTGTAAAACAAAAGTCTGGTGTCTGAGAACGAAGAGCAGGTTTTTCAGGACGTTTCTTCTGCTTCCCAGAAATTCTATTTGGCTTCGTATTGACATGCTTCTTTCGGCAATCAATGTGCACCGTTTGGCCCTCGGACACGGTAATTGATGGCGTTCCACGTTCAGTACTGGCCTTGTTGATAGTATCTGCTCCCTTCGCCCTCAGCTTGACTGTTTCTCCTTCGTCTAACGTGTTTGAGCAAATGCCGCAGGGATTACGCACCACCTCTTCTTCCATGGCTTCGGTAGATGTCGCACCAATCTGTTGAAAGAACAAACAAGATGATGGGATTTGTATAGGCCTAGGCAAAATGTAATACACAATAATCTGCAGTTATAGTAGGGCTTCACCTAGAACAAATTGCAATAGAAGGTTTTTTGGCTGTAAGGTTTTTTGGCTGTAAGTTAACCACTTTCCAGCTGTCCAAAAGTTGGAGACTTTTTATATGTTCATCAGAGGGACCTAATAAATAAGTTAAAGCCAAAAAACGTTGTTTGTAATACATTTATAGGGTCTAGGAGCAGCCAGAAAAAAGTTATCTGTAAATTGAAGCTTTGGACGGCGGCCATCTTGAATTTATGCAAATTAACCACTTTCCCGGTGTCCAAAAGTTGGAGACTTTTTATATGTTCATCAGAGGGACCTAATAAACAAGTTAAAGCCAAAAAACCTTCTATTGCAATTTGTTCTAGGTCCAGCCCTACTTTGACTGGTCTAAATGATCACTACGGGAGCTAGTCAGGGTGTGACTTGAATGATTTAGGTCACACTAATAGCCACTCAACTATAACCGAAAACTGAGTAACCAATTTATGGATACTTCAATGTTATTGAAAATTATATTTTTCAACGTATGCATGCAAACGCTTTAAAATATGGTTTCCGCAATAAATAATCAAAAGGTCGGCTGAATTCGCCTTTCCTGAGCTAAATCAAACTAAGTTTATCTATCCACAATTCTATAATATATTATCTCCTCTCCCGTAGACTGTGAGAGACATAATCCTAGTATATCTTCTCAATGTCCTAGATTTCTCCCTATTTAATAAACTGAAGGTACGGCGGTACAATTCTACCTGATTACCATGTATCCAACATTTAATATAATCAAACTCTGTGTTTTCCTATTGTTTGAACTAAAAACAGGTTTTGACATAAGTTCTTGATTGCCTTGTATCTAACATTGAATAAACTAAAGCTCCCACAGTTGACATATCCTAACAGAACCAAACTCCAAGCTAAAAGTAGTTCACTTTACTAACAAATGAAAGATGAACCAAAACTCATCATTATTTGTATTACATAATTTATCATTTTAGGTCATAATAGAGTTTCACCTAACATAGGCAACATCACTTCAGTTCTCTCGTTTTGTAATAATTGTCTTGGCTTTCTGCCCGTTCCCCCAAATTTGTATTAATTTATCTTTTCGGCTCAGACTGGTCAACCAAATTGCACCAGCTCGTCTTCCCTTCCCCAGTCTGAACAACTGCCAGCAGCCGCTGCCAGTCGGTGGGGAAAACAAATCATCAATATCTGACCAAACGACGCTAATCAATTATATATATGTCATGTGTCAACCTATCGGACAAAGGCTGTTGCTGATGGATGTTCACTATAAATGAAAGTATATATATATAATGGCTTACCGACCATAAACATTGAGTGAACCCTAATGAACCAAAATTAGCATTGTTTATTGATAATATCCTACCTCAACGCTCTGCTGAAAGAACGCTGATGCCTCTATCATGTCCATTTACAACGGTTGTTAATTGATAAAAAACATATTACTTATTGTTTTCTATATTAAAATGAAGGTGCTCAAAATGGAGGTGATAGCAGGAATCCTTAGATAACTTGAATGAAAGGAAAACAATATTTTAGTTACTCCCAACAATGCCCACCGTATAGTGTTTAAAGCGATGGTTACTGATCTGTTAAATCGAAAACAAATGATACATGCGTAAGCAATGTCTCTATAATTAAGATAGAGGTTATACTCTTCATAATGATACATTACATAGTTTTATGAAGGTGGATGGGACATCAATGATATCATGATAATTATCATTGAATAACCTGTTTTCAGGGTGTAA
>JARFOF010000454.1:1610764-1622029 GCA_031763525.1 Pagurus beringanus
TACAAATAATTGCTCACTCTTCCCTGCATAACGATCCTCAATACGAATCAGACGCATATTTCGATTGGTGATGTTAAAAATAAGTGTGGGTCTCGAGGGGGGCTTATACGAGGCATATAAAATCGTACACAGAACAGTGTAAAATGCCGTATAGTCAGAAATTTCACCATCACTACAAGTAACATTGGATAATATACTGTCCACGGTTTCCTCAGAGACTTCACAAATTTTCATGATAAATTGTTGTCCATTTTCATGGGATATTTCTTCATACTCGCCATACAATATTAAAAAAATGCGGATATTTCCCATACATTGGAGAAGGTTGTGTATGGTTTTCCTCAAAAGAACCGTAACCCGATACATTATAGGTTTCATAGCAGCGGTGACACTGAGAGTAAAATATACAATGCATGCTGGTGATGAAGGACCACATTTCAAAACATTTTTCAATGGTCTAAAATTTTCAGTTAAAAATAACTTCATATTTGGGCACTCTTTCGTCGGGGCTAAAGAGCTTCCCAAATAGTAATCAGGTGTGCGGAGGTAGGATATGGAGGAGACTCTCCTCCTGGGAGTGGGGGTACTACAGCCAGGACATTTTTCTAGAAAGAATAGTTCTAGAGGTAGCGGCTTCAGCTCCAAGGTCGAATTCTTCATCTTGGTGAAATGGCCTCCCATGTTGGATGTGCCTCATACACATACACACACACACACATATATATATATATATATCATCTAGGAGGGCGGGGCCTGAGCCAACCAATTACAGCCCGGGGGTGGTTCATTGGGAATATATATAATGGACCGACCAGACCCCCACCACCACCCTTGGGGCACAATGGCTGCTCTCGATCTTAGTAGCGAGAGCCCGTTGCTCAAGGCTCAACTCTCGAAACCCCTAAAATCAAAGAATATACAAGAAGAGAAGACAAGGAGGAGGACACAGAAGGGTTTACTGGACGAAAATTATAGTCTGAAAAGGGAACGAGATGAACTGAACTATACGTATGCCGAACTGGAAAAGGAACGAGATGAACTGGACTATATATATACCGAACTGAAAAAGGAAAACGAAAGGAACCAAGATAGGATAGCTAAGATGGAGTACCAAATCGAGCAACTGGTGTGTATTTTACACAGGATGCAAAAATAAATAAATATGATATTAAAATGATTTTTTATACCCTTTTAGTCATTATATTTTTCGTGCCAATTATCAATATAGTGTCTGAGAGTATACACAATACCCATAAATTGAACCGTGCATATGGCAGATTCATCATATATACTCTTGAGTTCTCTTAGTGATAAGTTGTCCTTCATACGGTCGATATTGTTCAGGATGTTTAACCGAAACTTGTATATCTGCTCCTGGTTTTTTTTCAGAGGTCTTATATCATTCTTGAATACATCATCGTCTATTTGGCCATCTCTTTTCCTTTGATGATATTGTGTGAGAACCTCCTCAATTAATGGTTGATAGGTTTTAACCTCATTTTCGACAATGTTTTTTATCACATCTTTCAGATCTAAGAGCATCTCTTTGGTCATATAGGGCCCATTATATACCTTTTTTTTGTATATATAAAACAGTATAATTATAAGGCCAATAAAACAAATAAATGACATTATTATTTATATTATCGTTACATTATAATATAAATATTTATAGGGTCGGAGGGGTAAAATGTGTTAGGATAAGGTTTGTAATAAAAAATACAATATTAAAACTATATATTCCTGGTCCATCGCCATGTGTTTGTGTGTCCAATTTTACTTTTCCTATGTTTTGCATTTTTTGAAAATATGTATCTATCTTCATCTGCTTTGATTGGCGATGATGATTTTGACCATACACAAAGGCATTTCTTTCTTGCGAATAATATTTAAATTGTTTTAATTGATGGCATAATTCTCCATCGGGCGATATGAACATTGTTGTTGATCCTTTAACCACGAAATAGATAAGAACTATATACATGTGAGTATCGAGAGTAAATAAACACATATCCCTGCACGATGTGACACCCCATAATATATTTATATAGTTTTGATAGGTGTTGATGGAAAGTTTACAGTATTTAATATGTTTGAAAATGGTATCGATACATTTGGCAAGCAAATCATTAACATCCAACTTATACCTTAGTAATGGTGAGACTATCAATTTTATCTCGGGATTCATGTCTTGTCTCTTGTCGTGGCCACAGTTTATACGCAGTTTTTCGAGAAAATATGTATGCATCTTTTGACACTTCTCGTTACTGCACGCCATGAACGCCGAGCGAGGTTTGGTTATTTCCACTAAATTCATAAATAGCACCTGATACGAAGACGCGTTCTGTATTTCTATAGCCAAATCCTTGCAGCAATTGAAATGGTCCATTAGGGTCAGAATATCGTGTTTGTCGGGCATGGTGGCTCCCTCCTCTTCTGATTGAAAACATATACCATTCATATTCTCACGATTATATGAGAATGATAACTTCATTTTGAATTGATTTTGTAGGCCAAGGTACAGTTTTTGGATGGCATCCACCACAATCTTAAAGACGTTTACCACCACCGATTTTTGAAGTATGCTATTGCCTGAAAGAATACCACACATTGTCTGAGTATTCCAACTTTTTCTTTCCTGGTGTATAGTGGTGAACCACTTTGCGCCCCAATCGTCAGATCTCAGCTCGTACAGATTATTCACATAAACCATATTTCCGAATAATGATTTGATACCCAATTTCAATTCGGGAAATAATACGGGATCCTTATTATAATCCTTCAGAGCTATATCGTAGGGACTATTGGGCGTCGCCTTGCGGACACTTTTCCAATATGACATATCTGTGAAACTATTGTTGAAGGTGACAATGTTCTTGATTAACTCGGCCAGAACAGGACCCAACTTATAATGAGGAAAATATTTGTTTATCTGGGTAATATAATTAATGGCTGACTCGAGATAATTGGAGTCTCCTTTAACAAAAATGCCCTTGTAATACATATCCAAATATCGTCCGGCATCTTTAACAACCTCATCACCCAATGGCCGTGTACCCCCCATGAGGCTCGCATAGTCTACGTCCTCCGTCTTGAGGGAACGATTGAGATAGAAATTGACAATACCCCATATATTAACTCTGAGAATGTGCGTCGAGGCGCCCTTTAATAGGCTCGATTCTGATCTCGGTATAATTTTAAAGATGCTGCTGGTATCCCCCCCCCCGTCGTTAAGGGCTTTGATTAGGTCTCGATATGGAGTGGATTCGTCCCGCCAATATAGTAAGACGTAACTTTTTTTTCCCCAAATCGTCGCTAACAATATTATTTTCTCGGGTACAAGTTTCATAACATTATTCCCTGGCATGTCGAACGAGGACTGTTTTAAGCCCTTTAACACGCATGAAATTTGGTGGATAAATTTTTGTTGGCTCTCAATTTCGAGTAATAAATCAATATCTAGATAGGCTTTATCCGGAGTGATACTCCTCTGGATAGTTGGATCTTTCATATAAAAGAAACAGCTATCTGTGTCCCCGTATGAAGTTATACAATTTCGATCGATTAGTTGCCCCGCTATCTGAATATTGGCGATAGTTCGCCGGCCAATTTGGGTAATCAAACTAGCCAGGGGTTTATTATTTAATGCCATAAGACCATAGGTCGAGTTCATAATCACTTTAATTTGATTCTGTTGAACATCCAGTCTTCTTCTTTCCAGCTCATTGTTTTCACCCAAGCCTTTCATCTGGTTACGGATCGCTCCTCGTCTCTCCCCCATAGTTTTTTGGAAATCGGACAATATACCGCACCTCATTTTTGTACGAGATATCCAGATACGAGTGTAAGCGCCCGTATCCCATAATCTGGCTGTCATTTCATGAACAAATCTCTGGGTTTTCAAACAGCTAGACGATCGTAACAAGAGGTTAGATAGGAAGGCTTCCGTTATACACCCTGGGGAGTTTACCTCCTCGGGTGATACCAGCCCTCGTTCGTGTAGGATACCCAATAATATCTCTTGAATCTCGTAAGGGGTTTGGGGTTCAAAGGGAAATAATGCGGCCTTTCCTATAGCAGTGTAATAGGGGAATAGGTGGGTGATACCCCCCGGTTCAACCTGAATGTCCATTCTATGATACGCTATCCTCTCTAGGGAGCCATCAAAATTATTGCGAGGAGCATAGCCAACGTTCGCCGCCACCTCCCAGGAATCATCTACCAAATCGAACGGTACATAGTCACCCAATAAACTAAGACATAGCTCTGAATATCTCTCAAAGGAGGAGGATGGGGGTAGGCGGCAGTCCATTGCCGTGACTATACCCTTATGAAAAACCAGGGTGGAGGCGCATATATTGTAGGTTTGCATAATGCTGGGATATAGGCTCCTGAAATCTGCCGTGGCCAGATAATAGTCGCAATATGTCGATTGTAAGGGGAACATGACGAGCCCCCCCTTTATTCGGTGACAATGGGAATTATGCCATTCTAAGCTATCGAAACATGTGACATGTTTCAAATGATTTTGGTCCGAGTACCTCTTTATGGATCTGTCTATAATCTTGGAGGGTGTCTGGATCCAGCTGTATATGGTTTCGATATTTTTCCCAGTCATATAACTGTGGTGGTCCAATTCCATAAATACGCTCAATTTCTGTTCAATTAATGAACACAACCCAGAGTCGTGTAAACAATACGTAATTATATCCAAAATTTTCTCCAGATTCGTCAATTCAAAATAATTCAACAAATCACCGACGCTGATATCCATTTTTTGATCGACGGTATTGGTTCCTTCCAGTAAGGTCTTGGCGGCCGAATTTAACTTATAATTCGAGAGACTGGGGTATTTTATTTTAAAAAGTTTAAGTAAATCTACCAGACACATAAATTTAATATGGATAAGTGTATTGATCAATTTCAGGAGAGGGTCATACTGTTTGGACCGGAAAGAGGCTTTGCGGGATACATCGTCCATTTGGTATGACAAATATCCACATTTTAGGGTTTCTCTTTGTCGACGTGTCAATCGATGGAGTGAAAACATCTCCCCTTTACAATTATGCATCAACATCCGAACGAAAATAAATGATATGTCAAAGGGTAAATTGTACCCCGACAGATATATTAAATTTGATCGATCGAGTAAGGTTTTTTCTAACTTATACAATAACTCGGCCTCATTTTGACATATACATATACGAATATTTTCAGCCGTGATCTTTGTGTAGAGCTCACTTTTAGAGGATAGATCTGATATTACTCGCTCGGCAATCAGTTGGGGTGTGATCACATCCCGAAATTTGCTCGGTGGAATGGTAAAGATATCTATTTCTGCCAATGAACTACTGCCCGATACTCTTCTGTAGCACACCCCCACACAATATATGGAGTGGTGTCCCGCGTCCAACCCCGTAGTTTCAATATCTATAAAGGCCACCTCCATGTCATCCGGGGGGGCCTTTTCCTTCTCCTTCTCCTCAATGACAAAGCAAGGGGTTTCATTGTCGTTGAGTAGGTAAACCTCAGTGCCCAAGCGTACATTGGTATTTTCACATCCAGAAATGTGATTGATAACCCTGTTCCCATATAAACCATATGCGCAAATATCATTGTTAAAATCCGTGACATCAAAACCAACCGCCGAATTATGTTTCTTTCTAAATGTGAATACCTCCTGAAATAGTGTGCAAGGATTGTGGGTATTTCTGAGGAATAGCTTCACATAACAAAGCGGTCCCACCCCCCCATCACTGAGTGGAACTCGGGACATGTTTCGTAGAGTGTAGGGTAGTATTGTCGTTGTGGGCCAATCTATTTTATATATTTGGAAACTATTATTTTGACATTCATACGCTGGTTGGGTATAGGACCAAAATTGGCCCGTATATGAAACCACACCGTTTTTTGTGTCCTCGCCCGTGATCACCTCACAATTGAGTAGGTCTAATAAAAGGCATTTGCCCATTGTATTCAGACTATGAAAAATATCCAGTGGATGATCTAATGTGTTGATAGTTTCCATGAGGTGGTGTAAATTACGGGGTTTCTCTACCAAACCCTTCCTTCTCGAAAAAAGGTCCTCATTTATGGGTTTATATTCCAAGTTGGCAATGTTTCTCTTATACGTCTGTAAATAGCACGTCAGACATAGTCCTCCAAAGACACCGTCGTCACAATGGCGACATATTATATCATCATCATCATCATCGTCAAAGAAAATTTTCACGAAATTAAAATCGTTCAGGTTTTCCGTTCCTCTTCTTCTCTGAAGAAACATGAGAATTAATATATCGAAATTTGTATACAGTGTAAAATAACATCTCAGACTATTCATAGTGTTAAACACGACATGTCCGCCCGTATTGGTTATATACGTCACGCACAATTTTTTATCCGTGGATTTTTGTAATAATAATTCACACCCCATCCTCTCTCTTATGTTGCGGGGGTAGGAAAACGACCGCACAATATTTTGCAGAGTAGCGCACGCATTACTTTGGGTAATGGTGTTGCTATTACAATATTGAGGGTCGGAAGCTATGTACCTTCTGTGTTGTCTCGTGTAACAATCCAACCCTCGTATATAATAATAGCGGTTTTTCGGACCGAATAATGTCTTGGGATAGACGGGTTTATCCTTTGATGAATTGTTATATAGGGTTATCACTACACGGTCACCCGCTGCTGCTAAATCTTTCCTTTTAACAAAGGCAAACATTACCACAGACAGAGTGGTGCGTGTGTATATATATATATATATCCTCAGGCTACGGTAAAACTGATATTAACACATCCAGACTTCATATTTTTACAAAATAGACTTTTTAAGGTCGCAGTACGGACAATATTGAAACCTTCGTCACCCCCAAATGTTGAGGGTTTCCAATATCGCGGGCTGCAAATGGGATTGGCCATTAATCCCTTAATACTCCAAGGACCCCCCATATTTTTCATGGTTAGGGGGGTTACGGATGCCCCCGGACGCTCGGCTAGTAGACCGACGTATAATTCGACCGCCTCAATATCCCCCCCATATAAATCCTCTAATTTTTGGGCCAGGATGGCATTGCCAGTGAGATCCAGAAAGTCTGTAAAAGGTCTCATTTTAAATCTTCGGCGATAGGCATTTATGCCTTGGAATCTTATCAGGCGACCATTCGTTATGACTTTCTCAAGTATTGGCCTAAGAACGGGTGAGTGGTTCTGGGTCGTCAATGCCCCCGCCCTTGTCGTAGTCATAGCGTGGATAAATGCGTCTAAACCGTGTTCGAAAATGACCGATATATTAAAGATAGTATCCGTGAGAGTGTAATTTTGACCATTGACCATCATAAAATCGGGAACGAGGGGGTGCCAGTGGTATAATTGTTTGAATTCAGCGTGGATGCGATTATCATATTGGAATCGTGTGTGATGTAATAGGTGGGGTTCAAACGTTAGGCGTAGCTTATACTGGCTAAGATGTTGTACATAGTCTTCGATGGTAATCTTGATGGTTTCACCGGTAATGATAAGTCTAGCGGTCTGGTAGATTTGCTCATCATCCCAACGAGGATGGACCTTCTTTAGGATCCCACATACACGATTATGCTCACGGATCCAAATGGTTGAGTAAGCGAATAACCCCGGAAGGGATGCAAAGGAAGGATGACCCATGGCAAACGGCGGCGATGATGGGTCCATTTTAATCTCGGGTACGTCCTTGGCATCGGGTGGAAACTCTTCCTTGTCAACTAATTGGGTTTTTAGTCGGCCACCCGTGTAGGACCTGAGCGCCTCTCGGTCCCGCTTTGTGAGACCATAGATGTGAGAAACATCCACCCCCCCACTTCCTATGGAAATATATGGCCCCCCCGAGCGAAAAAATTGATGCGTGAAATGTTGAGCGTAATATTGAAACAAGAGGTTTGTGTTGTGTGGATCGGGTAAAAACTCGCGGCGTAAGAAGACCCCCTCTATTAGTTCATGGATATCGGGGTAGTTGGGTGTGGGACATTGTGTTGGGATGGGTGGTAATGCCCGACCATATAGCGTTGTATTGTAGTAGGCATTAAGAGTTATATAGGAATGCTCACTTTCGTAGGTGGGGGGTGAGTCTACAATATCTCCGCGCGACAGATAGACGTAACGCATTAAACGGGAATGTAACGGAGGCCAGTTATTGACTATGGACCAAAACCAGTCATAGGAGGTGATTATACGGTGGAGCGTCTCGGGCTCTGGCATCACCTTTAGTTTTAGCCACGCTAGCCATGTGGGTATGTGACAATCTCGTCCATAATAGTTTGTATCTGTACAATCACAGGTATAATAACCATCATCTTGTAGGCATACACCCTGATTCTGACACGGGGAGGCACAGCAAGGATCAAGTTGTGTTGGAATGGGGGGTGGGGGGAGCATTGGTGTTTTTAGCTGGTTGATAAAAACTAACGAGGTAGTAGCCACGAGACCCACCGCCGCCGCTAATCTGAGGTTGAACATTATCATTTATAATAACAAAAATAAAAAATAGTTTTACATTTTCCCATGGTATATATAGATCTCATCTTATATTGTAGGACTAAATGTTTCCTAAATTGGATTTATCCTTCGAAATGAAAATAAAAAAGAATCACATTTTATATAGATATACTAGATTAGCTATACAGGAAATGGGCGAGGCCGTTTGTAGGGAATTGAAGCACATGGGTGTTAAGATTACCAAAGATATAATTGAACAAATTAATAGGAAGGTGGGTGTCAGAGGGTTGGGTAACGACAAAATCATAAACTCGAAAACCAACAATTATGTCTTGGATTTGAACGAGATATTATTCTTTTACCACCTGGTACTAGCCGATCATTTGGGGCTGCCACCCAGTGACAACATGTCAGACGTATATGCTATAATGCATCCAGACAGCCGACAATTTAACAGGCTTCAACATATATATCGCCAGCAAAGCCAAAAGAAATCCGGGGATATATTAATTATTGTTTTCTACCTCAGATTATTTTTAGTCAATGCACACCAAAGAAAGAGAAAGGTGTTTTGGCAACGACAATATATACAGTTTTTATATCTTTGTACTGATGAAATTACGTTAGAAAATGTTTCCGAAGACATCCCTTCTTTGAAAATGATCGTATTCAATTTCCCCATTAATGACTATAAGCCTTTGGCTGTTATCTCGGGTAATGATATAAAAAGTATAAAGAAAAGGGCACAGGCATTGGATTACTCCTTGTTTGATATTTTTATAATTATGTTGATAAATATGTATAGTGTATGGGATGAAAAAGACACTCGGAATAAAAGAACACAGGCTATCTTATATTTCATTAAAACAAATTTCAAGAAATTCGAGCTCGCTATTTAACCGGGCGGTATACCTCACTTATAATATGTCTAACCACCAGACCATCTATAAAAAGACTCACCGATACCCTCCGTGATGGTGGGTGACATATGGAATCAACGTCACAAGTTTCAACAGATGGGTGGAATGGTAGTCGTATTTAGAGGGAGACCATGGGGCCGTGGCAATCTGGGTGGGACCGTTGGGCCGATGGTGAAAGTAATACAGACCCTGTGATACCAAAAAAGAACAATATTTTTTTCAAGGAATAATGCCCCGGGCAAAATTTAAAAATAAGGACCAGAAAGAAGCCTCCGATCGGAAGTAGACCCGCCGGCCATAAAAACTTGGTGCGGCGGTGCGGTGGCCACAATAGAGAGTATATCTCACTAGTGACAACATGTCTACTGACCACCAGACCATCTATAAAAGACTCATCGGTACACTCCATGATGAGGGAAGAACATACCTAACACGGTTCGCCACCGAAAATGATATTGAGGATATACAGAACCTCCAACTTGCCATTGTGATAATGGTCTCCCAATACTGGACCCCCTCTGATCTCAACCAGGCCAACACGCTATTGTTGGATAAGTATATCCAAAATCAGCTGATATGTAAAGAACTGGGTGAAAACTTGATGGTGGGAGAAATCCCTTCTATACCTTCTATATTCCGGTTATTAGTTGATGATATGTGGGATCTGTTTGATATCCATACACAACGTCATTATCTGAAAAAAAAACATATCGCTTTTCGAGATATATGTAGAGAGAGGAGCTACCAGACTCACAAGTTTCGACAGATGGGTGGAATGGTAGCGGCCGCGTATTTAGAGGTGCACAAGCTGAACAAGTCGCTATTCCCCGGAATTCTTCAAGGATGCATGGAGAAGTATTGTGCTGCAAATATATCAATGTCGCATGCCATAGCCCACCTTACGGTGCAGGAGATCAAGGGAGACCCCCAAAATGCCCACTTCAAGATGATCGAACCATATACATATACCCTACGACTAAACCGGTGGATTTCAATGACGTTTATTGCCGCTGTGAGAACGATAAGTTCATGTACCAGAAACGAAGAAGTGGTGGTGGAAGCCTTCAATAACTCGGACAATATGGATATATTTTTTCGAGCAATAGGGGTGCTCGAGGCATTGCTGGAGATGGACGAACACACCTCCTGTATATATTCGTCGGGATCACTGTCTCCATCAGATGAAAGTGATGAAGAATCGTCCTCCAACTTGTCAATATAAATATTAGATTTTTCGACGTGACATTGGTTGGTATGATATGCAAGTCTATAAAACTACTACTATGTTACATTTGGATATGGAATGTGAAGATAAGGCACTGTTTACGAGTTCAAAGTTATCCCCTAATGTATATTTAATATTCCGAGTATTTTGGTGTGTATATTTCTTATCTTTATGTATTTCGGAAGTTGTATACTCTAATGCTTATTGGGTGATATATTTCACCAATTGGATGGTTGTCCTATCATTTATGGGAACCCTTTTCCAACTTTTAATTTTGATGACAACACATATCAACACCAAGCTTATATGGTTTTTTTCAAATATAATCGAAAATCTCCACGTATTTATAACACTATTCTATTGGTGTTTAGTCTATCCTTATTTTTTTAGTCAGCTAACTTTACTAAATGTTAGCAAACACATTATTCCCTGTGTATATACAATAGTCAACTGCATCGTATCCAATATACCTAAACGTATATTCCACTGTTATCAAGCTATTATGATATTGGCTATATATGTGGTATTTTCAATTATATATTATATTTTGGGCGGCACAAATGAATATGGCCACAATCAGATTTATCCATTACTCGACTGGTCCACACCGACCGATACATTGGTCATATTTGCGGGTGTGATATTTATTAT
>JARFOF010000461.1:228426-238657 GCA_031763525.1 Pagurus beringanus
AAACCTACTGGTCCGTCTGATACTTAACGGTTTCTCTCTACAAACGCACCCCAGGTCTAGATCTGCAATAACATCATGGTAGTTTAGCGTGGTGGACGTGATTTCTGCTCTATAGTTATAAAATTGGTCTTGATTTTTCCAGTATTTATCTGGAAAAGTTGTGTTTTCGCCACGACATATTTTCCTTATTGGCGGTTTCCAGTTGAAATATATGGCATGGGATACAGTCTGACTTGTGTTGAGGGGAGGCTTTGCCCCCCCTCCCCATAGGTGGACACGATAACGAAAAAAGTATCGCGATAACCGATAAATCGATAATGAAAACCTCATCGTCATTAACCGATAAGCTATATTTGTCGATAAATTTATCGCCTGATAACTGATAACCGTTAAATCGATATATAAAAAATTATTTTTATTTTCGAAAACAAAAATATCGAAGTTACCCATCAGACATAATTTTCTCTTATAGCTTTGCTATAGAAAACTAGTATTTATTGGGTAACTAAAACTAATGAAAAATTAAATTTGCGGTTTTTAAGATTACTGTAAAATAACTACATTTGACTTACTGAAAATGTCTTAGTGTCTTGCTTTGCACAGCCTCCAAGGCAATTATCGATTATCGCTAGTTTGGAACAAAAAATATCGACGATAGCGATATCGAAAATGTTGGATTTTTTCATCTGATAACCGATATCCCGAAATCTTTAACACAATAAAATATCGAGCTAATTTATCGTGATATACTTGCTTGTAGTGATGATTCTCGGCCGCGCTCCGCCGCTCAACACGACGCTCGTCACGGCTGCCCTCACAGATTCTAGCACTTAAATTCAGGCTTTATGGTCATGTCTTCGAAGTCGTAGCACTCGGTGAATAAGTGCGTCTTTATTTTTTTCTTAAAAATCTCTTGTTTTCACAGTTCTTAACATTCTCAGGCAGTTTATTGTAGAGCCGTGGAGCACTCTTTTCAAAGGCTCGAAAACCATATTCAAAATTGCTTCGTGGCTCATCTAGCCTGTGCAGCTCCAAACTGTGTCTCAATGTCATGGGAGTATCTACGTGGAAATCTTTTAATAGATCCCTTATATATCCCGGTTTTCCAAACTTCAATGCTTGATAGGTCATAACACACAATTTATAGATTATTCTTGCCTTAATTGGTAACCAGTGTAATTCAATCAGAGTCGGTGTTATTCTCTCCCGAGGAGGAAGACCCTTTATCAATCTTGCAGCCCTATTCATAATAAGTTGCAACTTCCTCAGTAGACAATTTGGAAGACCATGGTATAGTGAGTTGCAATAGTCCAACTTACTTATAACATAATTATGAACGAGCATCCTGGTGATTTTTTCATCGAGATACTTTCTCACAAAGGCAATGTTCCTCAGATGATATCCAGATGTTTTCACTACCTGATGAATTTGAGCTTTAAATGATAAATTGCAGTCTATCATCACTCCCAAGTCCTTCACCGTGTTACCTACTTCCATAACATTACCATTGACTCGAAGTGTAGAAATATCCAGCCTCCTTAGATCGTTTTGTCTTCCTATAATTAAACATTGAGTTTTATTCTCATTCAGTTTCAACTGCTTGGACTCCATCCATCTACTGACGTCCACCATTATTTTGCTCAAAATTTCTTCAGTGTCAATTACATTCCTCAGTGATATGTAGAACTGGGTATCATCTGCAAACAGTTTAAAACTAACTCCATACTTCATAAGCAAATATGATAGTTCTATTATATATATACAAAAGAGAATTGGGCCCAGCACACTTCCCTGGGGGACGCCCCTTTCTAGACACTTCATATCGGAGAATGATCTTCCTATTTGTACACAGTATGTTCTTTCTTTAAGATAACTTCTCAAGTAATTCAATTGCACTACCATCTATACCAATATTTCTGCAGTCCTCCAGCAATAAATCATGCACAACTGTGTCGAATGCAGCACTTAAATCAAGCAGGATTAGAACACCACACTTTCCTTCGTCCATCAACACCAGTAAATCACTGACCACAGAACACATAGTTGTTTCAGTGGAGTAAAGTCTTCTATAGGCAGACTGACTGTCAGGAAAAACTCGCACTTTTTGCATGTGATCTAGCAACTGGTCTAATATTACACTCTCAATTATCTTAGACAAAAATGTCAAGTTGGATACTGGTCGAAATGAACTAAGGCACTGAGCATCCAATTTACCTTTTACTATAGGCTTCACAATCGCCCTCTTCTCCGACTCGGGAAAGACATTCGTTTCAATACTTCGATTTACAATATTCACTAATATATCCAGAATTCCATCAAAATTTCCACTATGAACTATATCACTCACAGGTAAAGGATCATTTTCACAATACGTATGTTTCACTCTATGTACAATAGATTTTACCACACTCTGATCGACTGTCTGAAAACATAATAACTTATTCTCCGGAACTTGATTTAGTAAAGACGATCCTTGCACGCGGCTTGCTCTAAAGTTTTCAACAATATTCACAATCTTATTGTCAAAAAAGTCTAAAAATTTATTTGCTAGCACTGTATCCGAAAACCCTTCCGGTAACTTATTTTTCTTTTTGTTTCCCGTCAAATTATCTAACACTGTATATAACTTATTAATATTAGATCCTGCCTCCACGGTCTTTGTCTATAATATTCACGTTTCCTTTTAACTATAAGCCTATTTTCTTTATTTCTTGCTTCTTGATAGTCTCTTCTTGCCATATCTGTCCTGAACCTACGCCATAGTCTTTCTTTTTTCTTTTTTTCTTTTTTCGCTCGTAATATTTCGGCATTAAACCAAGGCGCATGATCTATCACTACAATTTCCTTCTCAAGTATAGGGCACATTTCATTATACTTTTCTCTGACAGTATCATTATATAATCTAGAAAGACATATCGCACATTCCTCACATTTCCCGTATTCATGGTCACAAGTTTCATGCCTTTTTAAAGACAGAGTTTGGATCACTGAGGTTATTAATAGTTCCGGTTTAAAGTCTCTCTTTAATCTAAACTTAATCTTTTATGTTTGTCTTGAATCTTTCGTAAATGGAATCATAAACGTTACCAGCATATGCACCGGTGAAATACTACAGATCTCTTCCACATACACTGCCTCGACGAGATTATGGTCAATATCACAAAAAACTAAGTCCAATATATGCCCTCCAATTGATGTCACCGCATCCACTTTGTTAACTAAATTAAATGAGTCCATCATATCCATAAATTCCATAGTGTAGCGAGCACTTAAGTCATCCATCCAAATGTTAAAATCACCACAAATAAATACATTTGCGCTCACCATGTCTAACGTTTCCAAATACATTCTAAGTTCTCCAATGAATAAACTGGTACTCATATTTGGTGGTCTATACACCACAACAAAAATACATTTCTTTCCACCTATTTCACAACCAGCCTGCATATGTTCAAAACTCTCCATCCTCTCTGTTGCATACACCTTAAGTTTCTTAAATGAGTTTGAAAGAAAAATTCCCACTCCACCTCCTTGCCTGTCATTTCTTGGAATGTGCAGAAAAGTATGCGTTGTTGGAGTCATTTCTAGAATTTTTGCATTATCAGTCATTTAGCCATGTTTCCGTTAGTGCCAAAATATCAAAACCATCATCCTTTATGAGGTCACGAATGCCCAAAGTTTTATTACCACATGATTGAATATTCAACAAGCCACATTTAATTTTGAAGTTTCCCGTATTAATAGCCATGATCAGTACTGTTCCTAATCTTCTCTATTTCACTCTCGAGGACCGGACAGCATTTTTCATTCGCTGAGTGATTCGTCATAGGCTTCTTGTATCCCACACAGTTAATGCACTTCTTTTCTGTACCTGACAATCCTTTGATTTATGATTTCCCGCACATTTATGACAACATGGTTCATCACCTTTGTTCCTACCAGTACAATTTTCTTGCAATAATAGCAAATTAACGCATGGTATCTCTCTCTCACAGTATACACTCCTCACTCAAGCTTCACTTTGTCTCGATTCTTATGGATCAATTCTCTAACAGTTGGATCACACTTCAAAATATGATGCATCGTGCCACCAGCTGCAGGCTTGCAAAAAATCGACTCAATCTTTGTCTGAACTTCTGGAATTTCTTTTAGATACTCATTCTTATCAATCAAGATCTCAATTATCTTATCCTGGGTTTCCTCCAAAGGTACATTACATATCATGATCTTGGGTTTCATTTTTCTCACTCCTTTTGTGGTTACCTTTTCTACATTCTCAAGTTTCTGGACTGCTTCATCTCTCATGGTCTCACTTTCAAAGTTCATAACAATGTTCCTTCCACTCGTGAATCTTGCATCATTAATCTGAACACCTGCCAATGCTTGCGAAACTTCATTCTTCTTATCTATTGCTTTTTCATGTTCTTTGGTAGCTTTTACAACAAGTAGGTTCTTCTTAGTTGGCTTCTTTCGTTTTTTGGTAACCTCAGCCCAATTTCTAACCCCTGGGTTAATTTGCTCAGTATTCATCACCTCTACCACACCTTCAACTGCCTCATTCACTCCACCCAACTCTTCCTTCACTACATTAAATTGACTTCCCAAATCTTGTTTTATTGCCTGGAATCCTTGATACACCATGTCTTTGAGGTCCTGCATTTCATTCTTCAATTGTTTGGCAAGTTTGAACTCTGACAGACATGAGTCACAAACCCAGTTTATTTTCTACACATTCTCAGTTTTTATACCAGTCAAATGGACACACTTGATATGGGCCCATCTTTCACAGGTCACACAACCAACCCACTTTGCAGAGGACCCTTGATTTTCAAAGCAAACATAACATGGTGAGTCTATCGCCGTATTTGCCGCCATCACCATGAATGAACAACGGAAATGCGAAAGCCAATACGTCTGTAACAGACCGCACTGAGACACATCCGCACCCCACCGCGTCCCAGAAGCCAACTGCTTCATGAATGTATTCAGTTTAAAAAGGACCTTCAGCAATTAACTGGCTTCGAACAATCTACCTTATCCCCATTTTTACTACCACAGATCCTTCTTAACCTGCTGAAAATAGTCAAAATATAGTAAGAAATCATAAAAAGATGTCGCCGGTACAGAAGGGGTTAATGAACGTAGATTAATAGCTACATTGTGTAAATCATTAATTCAAAACCTTATCTTCTGCAGGTTCGAATATATTCCAGTTATAATGATTTGTCCTGGCAGGTTTTTGGGTGTAGGGATGGAACATTTTGAGTGGACCGTGGATATATTGTGAAATAGTGATTAGATACAGTGACTTCAGTTGTTTCAAATAGCCTACTAATTGAAGTCTCAATATCGAACCTGTTCGAAATAAGGCCTATTCAAATATTACATTAAATAGCCATAGGCTTCTAGGCTAGTTTAGGACTGAGCACATGTTCACCAAGCTCAATCGGGGACTGACATCGCATCAAGTGTTGCAATGAAAGCAAAGAATATTGCAAAAGAAAATCCCTTTCGATCTGCTAATGATAGGCCTATTGCTACCGAAGTTTTGCAGGAAAATATTACCGATGGTCCTTTGAGCGCATTGCAATCAACAGAGTATATTGCTCACAACTCAAATTATCACTGACGTAAACATCAACCACCCCATCCCAAAGACCTAAATTTTGAAGTCAGTACTGAACACATCACAGGTAATTTCTTCCGCGATGACTTGCACGTTGATGAAGCACGCCACTTGATATTTGCCACTGACCAGCAACTTCTTTTGTTAGCTAATGCAAAAACTTGGTATGCTGATGCAACGTTCCATATAGTAAAAAGTCCTTTCTACCAGCTTTTCACTCTCCATGTATTTGTAAGATATGAAGAATCAACTAAGCAAGTTCCTATCATGCAGTGCGTCATGTCTCGTCGTCGTAAGAAAGATTACAATGCTGTACTCACTGCCATCAAAAATCTACTTCCAAGTGAATTTAAAGTCAAGAGAATTTTAATGGACTTTGAAAAAGCACTCTGGCGATCAACAAGTTCCGTATTTGAAAATGTTAAAATAAAAGGATGTTCATTTAATTTTACTCAAGCGTTATTTAGGAAAATTCAAGAACTAGGTCTGCAAGTACAATATAGAACAGATAACGGGACAAATCAAATTGTTAGAAAATTTATGGGTCTTTGTCTCGTACCACATCAGCATAATATAGTAGGATTATTTCATGGCTTGAAGGAAACTTTAACTGCTGGACCACTTCTCGACTTTGCTAACTATATAGAAAAGACTTGGATAAACTCCAATGTATGGCCGCCCAAGTCTTGGAGTGTATATGGTCTTAGTATCAGGACTAATAATGATCTAGAAGGTTGGCATAACAGATTGAAGGTGAGGGGCAAAGCACTTGCAAATGTCATTTTATTTTATGATGCAACTCTTGCAAAATGAGGCAGATTTGGTCAGTACCCAAGTAAGATTGGTCTCTGAAGGAAAATTGAAACGACACCAAAGAGCAGTACAGTATATGTAGACTTGCAAGCAAGGATTTTCAGTCTTTGGGACGAGTATGAACAAGGTGAACGGAGTGCACAGCGTTTACTACGAGCTGTCTCACGCCTTTATGCTCCTTAGTAATATATATTACACGTACAGACGGTACAGGATAGTTTATAATTAGGCTTACTATTGTTTTATTTACTGTTAAACCACTGTAGTGCTATTATGTATCTACAATTTTGTTTTAAGCAACGTAGGCTACTAATATTTTAACACATTTTAATTACGGTTATGACATAATGATCTGAAACTATCCAAAGAAGTTAGACTAATATGATTTAGTTTGATATAGAACATGCCAAGTTGTAGCCTAATCTCTTTGTAATGACACTCAGATTATGACAGTACTGTACTGTATGTGTATTTTAAAATTGTAATAACACTATGTATTATTATTGTATTTCAATTATCCTCATTATACTGTATTATTATATAGATATACTGTACAGTGAAAGTCCGATAATTCAGAGGCTGATTCCTCGGAAGGTTTTTCATATATTAATTTACCCTCTAAAAATAAATAAAATCCAATAAAAAAAGTAAAAATAAATACAGGTAAACACGCCACGCGGCGGCCGTTACTTACTCCCGCGCTCAACCTCCGTAGGCAATTAATAGGCCTACTTCCAGTCCATCGATCGCATATCTTCAGATCTTCAAATATTTATTAAGTAATCTTTATTATCATGTCTTCCTTAGCCTTTTCACACATCAAATCACATACGAAAATAATTAGAACATAACACTAAGATTAGATTATGACTGCCTTATAAAAAGGGTCACGGGGTACATAGCGTATGAGCCCGGCGAAAACAACAACAAAACACTCGTAAGTATCGATCGGTAACTATTGTTTACATTTATACATGCTCTACACTACCAGAACTTCACCGCACTACGCAGATAGCTAACGAAATATGCCTTTTTTAATTATTGTAATTGATTATTAATTTGTATGTGTTTTAGGGCCATTTTTATGTATAAACCTGGTACCTCGGAAAATCTGCTATTCCGGAAGTCCCACGGTCCCCTGCTTTCCGAATTATCGGACTTTCACTGTACTACTAAATTGAGAGGTGTAACGGCCTCCCACCATGCCAAAAGAGGTAAACCTTTTATTTGGTAGTACTTATACTTAGCCTCGGAGTATCCAACATCAGAGTATCCCACCCTCGTGCCGAACCCCTGCCCATCCAATCTAGTCTGATTACTTGATACCTTGATACCGTCTTAAAGCTAGCGGTAGGTACCTTGGGGGTTCACGCATGTGCCATTAGGGTCTAGATTATATGGGCAACTATTATAAACTTTTTCTCTTCTACTGTTGCCCATATTTTCAATTTTTTTTCTTCAAATAGTGGCCTCAAAGTGTGTACTGTACAACGTACCTAGTAGAGAATTTAGGTGCATCTCTAGAAGTTATTGGTTAATCGCGCAGTTGATTCCGATAAATCGCCCGTTCCTGGGGCGGAGCGGCATTATAAGCACTACGTTGGATACTCCGAGGCTACTACCAAATGAGAGGTTTATCTCTTTTGGTATGGTGGGAGCCTGGGAGGTCGTTAAACCTCCCATTTTGCTGTTGCGGTGGAATTACACCGCAGTGGATTTATCCCATTTTACCCTAATGTCTTCTCTTGTTTTATCCATAGCTTGGTGAAGTTTGGAGAGGAATAAGGAGTGAAAGCTTTTTATTTGCAATATGTTCAGTAACTATTAAGGAAAATCCTTTATATTTTCAGGTCGAGAACAAGACTGGATACATCTACAACAAGTGGTTATTACAAGAGTCGTCCCTCCACTAATAATGGTTAGTAAGAAAGAAAACAAAATGGGATAAGAAATGGGGAAAAGGCCTATGTACCGGTATATGTATGTATGTATGTAAGAATATTTAACACTGTATTACCTGTGTTGATTTGGTCATCCTTCAGTGGCCGTTAATAGCAACTCCCTCTGATATCATGTGTCTTATGTAATACTTTTGTTAACCACTTCAGTGCAGGTGATGCCGGTAATCTGGATATTATTAGTGATTTGTTGCAGCTTAGGAAGGATGTCTAGTAATCTCTGAGGTGTATTATATATCCATTAATTTGTTGACTACTATAAATCCTTGATAAGCAGAATAAAATTGTCTAATGATAGCCAGAATAATAATAATAATAATAATAACTTTGTCTGTACTGAAAGGATTAATAATGGTAGATATTAGTCAATAATTATATTTGTTTGTATTCAAAGAGCTGTTTATTAATCCCTTTTTTACCGAGACGGCTTTTGTGTTTTATTCTAGCTAGGTTTTAACGATTTTGTGCAGTTTAAGAAGGATCTGTGGTAGTAAAAAGGATTAAGGTAGATAGTTTGAAGCCTATTAATTGCTGGAGGCCCTTTTTAAACTTAATAAAATCATCTAATACTAGCCAAAATAAAGTTAAAATGACGTTGCGGTAAAGAAGGAGTTAAGTAAAAAAAAAAAAAAAAGGACAACTTTGAAATTTTAGATAGTTGTAATAAACAAAATTTTGGAGTCTCTCTATATAGAAAAAATGACACCATCCCTGAATGATAACTTGTATATTTGGCTAGCATGGTGAGGTATGGCTTGGTCCTTTAGTTCAGTAAAGCGGTAAATATAATGGATCTAAGTCATATAGTAATTCTTCACTCAAGTCATAGTTACGTTCCTCAAGTTCAAGACTTTAGGTGAAGCCATTATATTTGGATTTTTTCTTGCAATTAGGTACCATTTTTTGTCTAATTTACAGTTTAAGTGTAATAATGAAGTGTAATAATAAGTAGCACCCCGTTCTTAACTTTTAACTTAAATGAAGTTTTTAAGTGAGGAGTGGCTGTAGTCTCCTCTTAGCTGCCATACTTCATAGTTGAAATTAAAGCAAAATGGTATGCTGGTATACTGTAGTGCATTAAATAGATAACAAGGATGTGTTCAAATATAATTAAAAAACCCATGGAATAATTATAAAAAACAAAACAAAATCACAAACAAATTACAAAGGTCTACTTGGAAAACAAATGTATGAAATTACAAATATTTGTGACCTATATACAGTTTACACAACTGATAATGACAACATAATTAATCTCGGGTAACAGCTTAGAAAAAATAAGCAAGAATATAATTATAAAGTGGCGTAATGGTTATAGTATTTAAAATCTGCATGTGGTAATTACACTGATAGCGATTTTGATTAGTTCTTTTGATTTTAATTATGTGCTGTACCTATTCTAGTTTGTTTATTTCGAGAGTTTTTACAATTTAACTCTCGATACCTGTCTTCTCAGCTCTTCAATTGGTATCGCATCTTGCTATTTGGCCCCACTCATTCATCTGACCTTTCTTAGCTAGTTACGTTCCATTATGTTAACATCTACTTTGACAGGCAACATTTCTGAAGCATAAGTAATTGCAATGCTAATGCAGTACATGAAGGAAGTGATGAATGAGCTTAAAATGAATGAATGAATGAATGAATGAAAAAACTTAATACAGTATGTTGAAATAAGGTAAAGCACAAAAATCCAGAAATTAGCTAGGATAACAAGAAACTGAGTAAACAAATCTAGATGTGTGTGATTTTATGTTCTGTTTTGTTTTCTGATGTTTGAAATATCCCTCTTCGGGTTCTATCTCGAACCGGTCAGCCCACTAAAAAAACAATA
>JARFOF010000476.1:2085042-2099489 GCA_031763525.1 Pagurus beringanus
GTTATGTTAATGTAATCTTCTGCACACCAATTTCCTCCCAAGGGTTTGCAAGTCCTCTATCTATGGTATAGGGTATAATTTGGAATGTTAATGTAATTTTTGCACGCCAATTTCTTCCCTAGGATCGGCAAGCCCTCTACCTATGGTATAGGGTATAATTTGTTATGTTAATGTAATCTTCTGCACACCAATTTCCTCCCAAGGGTTTGCAAGTCCTCTATCTATGGTATAGGGTATATTTTGGAATGTTAATGTAATTTTTTGCACGTCAGCCCACCATAGGGTTGATACCCCCACCCACCCACCCACCCACCCCTTCGGTCTTACCCAATCAAAAGGTACTGTATACCATAGAGGGTGTGGTTTACCCTTACATCACCTCCCCTTTTTTCATACTCCTACATTAGTGTAGCCAATCACCAACCTAGATTCTTCCACCCCTCCCCATTAATTGCCCCCCTGGATACTCCCATAGGTGGGGCGATCTACTGGGTGAGCTTGTGAATGGTTGGATATTGAGTGTATATTTCCCCACCCCTTTTTTACAGTCTCACATCGTCAATAAAAGGTAAGACAGTGGAGAATTCTCTTCACAATCTCGCTCAATCCCGTGGTTAAAAAACATCTTAGTGAATAGGAGGATGACAATAGAGTCTCCTATAGGAAAGGAACAATGCCAAAGCATAAACCACCCAGAACATATCGTAGACATGATCCTAATGTCACTTGTGAATTCTGTGGAAAAAGACACAAAAAATCACGTGAACATATCTGCAATGGAACTATCACCTTATGTGAAAAATGTGGGGGGATGTATGAAAAAACAAAACCCCATTACTGCTTAGGTTCTTTTGAAAAATGCAGTAGATGTATGATAACATACGACATGTGCAAGGGGCATTTATGTGCAGCTATACATAAATGTCTTATCATGAAATGTGCAGTTTGTCATAAACACTTCACACAGCCAGGGTGTGGGGGATTGGACGAAAATTCCCCCAAAAATCATCACTGTAGCATACCCCCCAGGAAGAGTATTTGTGACGAGTGCGACCCTTTCTACGTGGACCCACTGCTGCAGAGACTTCTTTTTCAAGAATATTCTCCATCAGAAGAGCAAGGTAAGTAAAATTCAACCCTCACACACACACACACACATACATATGCATACATACATACACACATACACATATATATATTCACAGATGAGCATATACAGTGTAGTTATTAATTCAACTTAGACTTAGTGGGGGATTTAATTAATGCATAAATAGTGACCCTATGGCATATTATATATATATTATTTATAATTTCTCTCTCTCTCTCCATAGTTGACCCTGACTTGGATGATAGTGAGAACGCGAGAGATCCAGAGACATCACCCCAGCCGATTTTTGACACGCCAGAGTCAATACCTTCTACGGGTGGTGTCCTACAACTACCTGAACAAGAGGTGAGCACACCTGAGCAGGTGTGCTCACCTGAGCAAGAGGTGTGTTCACCTGAGCAAGAGGTGGATACACCACAACGCTCATCGGTTAAACCCGCCTTTAATAGGGGGTATAACCAGATAACTTACAGTATCCCTGAAAATGTGAAGCATGACCCACAGATATTTCTAACAAGAAATAGGTCATATATTAAGAATGAGATAAAAACCTACATTCAATCCCATCAGGATTTCTCCAACGCCTATAAAATATATGGAGAAGTGGGGATGGAGTTAGTAACCCCTTCTGCTACCCTTTCAAATAGTCAAGAAGCATCGAGTAATGAATCTAGACGAGATTTTTTCTTTACCTTCAGTAGTAGGATCGTCACCCTTCAAGATGTGGATGAATTGGTTGATGATTGGATTGCTCAATTAGAGAGAGATCTGGGTGATCGATTAGAAAAACTTGAAGGTTCTGGGGCAATCATAGATCTTGTGACTAAATTCAATATAAATTTCTGCCGATTCGGTGTGAGATGCGCTTTTGGGGAGACTGTCACACTTCCAAAGTATGTCAAAGGGGGTAGGTTCCTAATCAATCCCCGAACCAATAATGACTGTGTTATACAGTCATTGGCTGCATTCCTACTCCTTAAGAGCGGGAGCTCTCGGGGGAAAATTTGGAGAACCTTAAACAAGGGTGAGAGTTACAGAGAATTACTGGATACTTCTAATATCCCAGTCCCCGTTACTTGGGAAGGTTTATCCATGCTTGAGAGAAGGAACAAGTTAAGCATTAATGTATACTCTCTCAACAAGGATGAATCCTCTCCAGTAAATGTGCGAGGTAGGTGTGATGAGACGAGATTCAGATACTATATGAATCTCGTCAGAAAGGGTAAACAACCCAATCATGACACAGTGAATCTACTCCTCCTAGAGGATCAGCACATGTGTTTAATAACGGACCTTCCTAAATTTGTAAAGAATTTCAGAAGACTCAAAGATGATGTGAATGAGAAGTCACTCTGTCCAATATGTCTAGAATTTCTCCCTCCCTCTACAAACTTGGTGGAACACATCTGCCACTGTGAAATCTCCCCCATGCTTAAATTTCACACACCCCCTAGTGAAATCAAATTTAAATCATATGGGAAGACCTACCCACCCTCTCATCTCTGTTTTTTTTACTTTGAATCATATTGTGAAAAGACTGGGGGAAAGTCGGTTGTATCTGAACATCGCGCCTTAGGGTATTCATTCTTGATCATCGACCGACATGGTCAAACTATCAAAAAGAGGTCATATTTTGAGGATGACCCGGTAGAACATTTCCTCAGTAACCTATCAAATGATTGGGAGTGGATCAAAGATAGTCGCCCCACCTATGAGATAGACATTACCCCTGATGAAAGGTGTGTCTGGAACGATGTGGCAAAGTGTCAGCTCTGTGAGGGTGATTTCACCAAAAAAAATTACAAAGTTAAGCATCATGACCACAGTATCCCCACCAGGAATTACATTGGAGCGTATTGCCTCCAATGTAATTTCAGATGTAAGGATAAACTCAACAATCTAACTTGTATAGCCCATAATATGAGTTATGACTTGGGTCTAGTTCTGAAAGAAATGAGAGACTGTGGGCGCGGTGTGCAGGTTCACTGTAAATCCTCCCTTAATTATTTCAAAGTCAAAATTGACTTTTTAAACTTCATTGATTCCCTTGCTATAATGAATGGGAGTTTAGATAGTTTAGCTAAGAGTCATATCTCAGCGGGGCTCCCCCTTAATTTCGCACATGAAATGATTAGCCATCTCCCAGCAGATGTAAGGGTGGATATTGTGACGGGGAAGCAGCACATGTGTTATGATCACATTGATTCTGCTTCACGTCTCAATGAAGAAACCATCCCCCCTATTGAGGCCTTTCATAATAATTTAAGGAACAAAGCGCTATCACCAGAGGATTATGAGCATGTGAAAATGGTTTGGGGTAAATCTAAATGTAAGAATCTCGGGGACTACCTACGTCTATACTGTAGCATAGACGTAGGTCTCCTCGCCGATGTATATCTGCAATATAGGGATACTTTGTCATCAGTATATAAATTGGATGTATCCCAATATGTGAGTCTTAGTAGTTACGCTTGGGACGCGTTCTTAATGACCACCAAAGTATCACTCAAGCACATGTATAGCGAACCCCTGCATCGTCTAATCAGACAAAACATACGCGGTGGCTTCACGACCTGCGTCAGATCAATGTCCATTGCCCATAATAAAGATGTGGATCCTCACTTTAACCCTCTCACCCAAGGTAGTAATTATCTTCTATATTTAGACTACAACGGACTCTATGCCCACGCAATGGAGGGTTTCCACCCAACTGGGGAGTTCCTGGTATTAAACTCTGAGGAGAAGAAGGTGTTTTTGGATCATGGAATATCCAATCACCCCACTGACGGGGAGTTTGGGTATTGGTTTCACTGTGATGTGAAGGATATAGCACCTGATGTAGCTAGGAGAACTGATGAATTCCCCTTATCCCTTTCTCACATGACAGTCTTAGAGGAAATGCTCTCACCTTACAGTCTTGATCTCCTAAAAACAGAGGAGCGTAAAGTACCCCCCAAGAATACAAAACTAATCGCTTCTCACAAAGGACAGTCCAATTATCTAGTTAGTCTTCCCCTTCTACAGCTTCTCATGGATTTGGGGTTAGAACTAGAGACTATACATTGCATATATAAATACCCCCAAGCACAGTTCCTAAAACCATTCATTGAGAGTAACATTAAAGAGAGAACCAAAACTCAATGTAAGATCAAGAACAGAGTATTCAAATTGCTTTCAAACGCCATCTATGGTAGATCTCTCTTATCCGAGAGTCGATACTCTGAAACCACGTCATATGTTAACAATAGAGCTGATTTTCTTCATCATGCCAGCAACCCCCAGTTCAGAAGGTTCATAGCTCTTGGACCTAACAGAGGTCTCACCGTTAGGGGGAAAAAACACCTACAGATCTCTAGCCCCACCTATCTCGGGTTTCAAATACTCGAGCTTGCGAAATACGCCATGTACCACTTCTGGTATAAAGTCATGAAAGAGCATTATGGGGAGAGGGTTAAGCTGGCATATGAAGACACCGACAGTTTCATTTTCAGTTTGGAAGTGGATGATATCAATCATGAGTTTAGGAATCCCCCCCTATCAGAGTGGATGGACTACAGTAACTTTAGCCCCTCTCATCCACTGTACAGTAATGCGAAAAAGGGTAAGCTTGGCCTCCTAAAATCTGAGACAGGTAGTAAACTTATAAAGGAATGCGTAGTTTTAAAACCAAAAATGTATAGTCTTTTGGTGGAAGAGGGGGATCAGATAGCTAGAGGAAAGGGGATTCCAATGCATGTACAGCAGACCATCTCCCATGATAAATTTCGTGCCTGTCTATTATCTAATGAGAGCGAACACTTTCAATCCCTTGCGATTAGAAATATGAAGGGTCAGATGAGCACAACAAAGAGTGTGAAAAGGGGTCTCTCATCATACGATGATAAGAGGTATTACCTCGATAAATTTACAACACTAGCGTATCACCACCCCGATATTTCACAAGAGGTGATGATGGTGGATGAAAGTGTGAGGGAAAGTGAAAGCGAGAATGAAGTAATCCACCTAGACAGTGAGAGTGAATCTGAGGTAGAGGATGTCATTACCTCCTTTTCAGTCAGTAATAAACCCGCCCTCTGGAGAAAGAGGGTGGGGATGGCTGATGAATATTTCCCTCTCCCGGATGGAAGAGAGGAAAATCAAGCAGAGGAGAGTATATGGGGAGGTATAACTGATGAGGAGATGGTGAGTGGGGTATCTCATGAACAAAATGAGGATGACAGTGTTTCTGATAATGCAGAAAGAGGGGGTGCTACTGCAGGTGTGGAAGTTATGAATGAAATGAGTAGGCATTTGGATGATGATGATGATGATATCCTAAATCTTGCGTATGAGAGAGCTATGTCAAAGCTAGAGATGAAAGTTGAAATCCCCAAGCATCTTCCTGGTAATCCTGGTCCATCATGGCTATAAGTAACTATCTATCCCTTAACTTCTATACTATAAGATGACATAGCTATGCATTTTGCTGATGGTGAATAAATGAGACATCATATTTATGTAATTTGGTGATGGTGATATAATGATGATGATGCAATACGGTGGTGGGTATATATTCATGATGACGTCATAGTCATGTGATTGGTTGGGAAATAAAAATGTTACTTTGAAGCTTGTTTTTCTTATCCTTATATATATATATATGCTTTATTGTTCTTCATAGTTAGTATAATACAGATATGGAGGGTGATAACACATTCAATGAATCCCACATAGATTTATTTCACACTCCAGCTAGAATTATCATAGCTGGATATACAAATTCAGGAAAATCACAACTTTGCACAAAAATTGTGGAAAAATATAATAATGTTTTCAATAAAATAATTATTTGTGGGGTGTCTCATCATCCACTTCAGGATAATCCTAAAATAAAGGATAAAATTGTTCTCAGTGAGGATATCATTAACCCGGAGCAAGAAATTGACCCCTATGATAAAAATAGTCATACCTTACTTATTTTGGATGATAATTTTCTAATGGCAGCTAATTCGGAAGTTATAGCCACTGTCTTCACAAAGGGTAGACATATGAATCTTTCAGTCATTTTTATAGTTCAGAATTTATTTTTTTCCGGGAAATATTCCCGTACAATTACGCTAAACACATCGCATTATATACTCATGAAAAATAGAGATTTATCACAAGTGGAATGTCTAGGGAGGCAGATTTTCGGGAAAAAAAATGGGGAGAAAGTGGTTGAAATATATAAAGCGGTGGTAATGAAGCAACCTTACCGTTATCTGTTGATAGACCTCGGAGCAAACACACCTGAAGCTCTTCAGTTACGGTCTCATATTGTTGGGGAGGGTGAATGTGAAACAGTGTATCACTTTTAATCATAAATGGATGGATCTGATAAATTACTAGCTTCCATATATAATGATCATACTCATCCTGCTGGATTGGGAAGTGTAGACAAATTATATAAGGCGGCCCATAAAATTGATAACTCAATTACTGAAGAAAAAGTAAAGTCATTTTTAAAATCTTCAAGAACCTATACATTACACAGACATACCAGGAAAAATTTTGCTAGACGTAAAATAATGGCCTCTAAGCCAGGAAATATACTCACTTGTGACTTGGCCGATCTCTCTCGCCTTAAAAGACATAATGGCGGTATTCAATATTTATTAGTATGTATAGATGTGTTTAGTAGATTTTTGTATGTTACCCCATTAAAAAATAAATCCTCTAAAGATAGTATTAAGGGAATGCATACTGTTCTGAATAATCCGGAAGCTAAAGGGAAATATACACGCTTAATGACCGATTTGGGGACTGAATTTACTAATAAGGAAATGAAGGGCTTCCTCCAAAGTAGACATATTCAGAGATATTCAACCCAATCCAGGGAAATTAAGGCAGCTATTGCAGAGAGGGTTATTAAAACACTAAAAGAAAAGATATACAAGTATTTAACCCAGCATAATACACTCAAGTATATAGACGTCCTTCCTGATATAGTAAATACTTACAATAACACTATTCATACGAGTTTAATGGGTAAGACTCCTACAGATGTGCATCATTTAGTAAAATCTGCAGATATAATGACTCAGTTTCGAGCAATGTATATTAAGGACGCCCCATCTAAGAAACGCATCATTCGTGCATTGAACGTGGGTGAGACTGTAAGGGTTCAGACAACTGCACGTACCCAATTTATTTTTGCTAAGCAGTATAATACATTGAATAGTGAAGAAATATTTAAGATAACCAGAGCGGACCATAGTCGAGAAATACCACTATATTATTTAGCGGACTTGGCTGATGAGGAAGTTCTAGGAGGGTTTTATAGGGAGGAGTTAGTACCAGCCACTGTACCAGAATACTTTCCAATAGATATTATAAGATCCAAAACAGAAAAAGGGAAGAAGAAATATTTAGTTCATTTTAGAGGGTATCCAAACTCTTTTGATCAATGGATGGAGAACAAAAATTTGAGTAAGCTATGAAATCATTATTAATTGTAAAGCATAAGGATTTACTACATCTCCTTTCCTCTCTCTCTCCAAAATTGCAAAGAAAAATAATTAAAGAGTTAAAGGGAGAGGAAGTTAATTGTCTCGCTGAAATTTTTTCTAATTTTTTAAAAAGAAGACTTACAACAGATTCGCATATAATACAAAATCTACGGAAAGACAGAGATCTAATAAAAATTGTAGCACTTAAGAAAACACCCATAGGTATTAAGAAAAATATTCTTTCTTCTAAAAGAGGGGGTTCTATTTTGGGGGTATTAGTCCCCCTTGCTATAAGTCTTATTACAGGTTTGTTGAAATAAAAAATATATATATAAATAATGAAAGAATTTTGCCTAATCCCTAAACAATTGGCTAAAAAGTATATATATTCAAAGACACCTTATACATCATCGAAGAAGAATGATGATGTTGTTAAATCAAAAGTAATACATATAAAAGAAAATTCACCCACTCCTAGCAAGAGATCTATATCAAAAATCACAAAGAAAAAACAAAGTTCCATTGAACGTAGTTCACCCCTTAAATCTACACACGTTATAAATGAAATGTTTAAACGTGATAATCCTCCACTAGATGATATTGTTCAACTTCGTGCTAGTCCTTCTATTAAAAATCAAGTACAAGCTTTAGTCAATATACTGAGCACTCAACCAGATATAACCTGGAATGAGAAGGGGGATTTAATTAAACCATTTCCCGGTGAGAATATTATTGATCTACTATTAACTCTGGTGAGTTCTAAGAAGAAATTTAGTATTGAGCAAAAGGAAATAGTAAAGTTTTTATTTAATACTGCTACTGGACAACTCCCCAAAATCGTGATGGACTTCCCTTCGATTAAGAGAAAAATTGGTGGTAGGATGGGATCATGGATTCCCTACTAAAAAAAGGTGAGTGATATCATTAATACTGATAATATTAAATTATTATGAAATGTTTTAGAAGATTGCATCATGTTACAACAGTCTTCTCCCTCCCGTATGAGTGGAGAGCGGGTTAGAACATGTTTGAGAGTGACGTCACGCGGGCGGGGATACATGTTGCAGCGTGTTGGACGCGAATCTGTATGAGCGGGTTAGAACTTGTTTGGGAGGGTGGGGGAGGGAGGTTGAGGGGTAGGAGTAATGTGTATATAAATTGAGTGAGCGAGAGAGTGGAGGTATTCTCCTCGAGTGATATTGAAGATGAGCAACTATCCGCTCCTCATTGGTGAAGGGGTGGTAGGTGATGATGTGTGTAACTCATCTTCCTCGGCTATTGTTTTTGGGGTGAATGCTATTGGATGTGACTCATTCGGAGCGGCCCGTGATTTAGCAACTCTATACCCCTATGCTGATGTGTACAGGGAAAGACGTAGACTCTTCAATCTATCCAGAGCTATACGTGATGATAGAAAATCCCCCGGAGATATCATTCCTCGAGTACCACTCACTAAGGGTGATTCCCCTAAACTAGTCGCACTCGTTACCCAGTTTGGGATTGGTGCCCCCTTCGAACATAATGAACTCGCTCAGTATTATGTGGAATCATCGAATGATATACATTTCACAGAGGGGTTGAAAGGAGACACTGTGGAAAATAGACGTCTCTTCTTCAAAGAGTCTGTAAAAAAGCTAGCTATTTGGGGTATGGGGCAGGAGGGTGTCTCACACATATATATCCCGGCTGGTATTGGGATGGCGGGAGGACGCGTTAATGATGAATGGACTGAACATTATCTCCCACTGCTTCAGAATCTATCTTCGAGACTTCAGCCATTTGGTATTAATGTAGTTGTACTAAGACGTGGTGGTGGAGAGAGAAAAACTCCCGAGGTGGATCCCAAGAAATGTGTAGGAAATGAACCTGCTGAGAAGGAAGAAAAGCTCAAAGAAGAGAAGAAGAATAGACCGCGAGGTTTGCTTGTATCCTGTCAGTGAGAATATCCTGTATAAATTGCATCTCCCCAGTGATAATACCCTGTATATATTGTTACACTGATGTTATAAACAATCAAGAACATATTAGATTGTTTTACTTATCCTTAGTCTTAATATTTTATATTCCCATGCTTTATAACACCGTGTTAGAATTGTGAAGTGTTAGTTCATCATTAGATATGGAGGGGGAACATTATATCTACGTGTCTAGTCTGGGATCGTTGGATATTCACCCCAATAACAAAGCTAATGCCTTTACGAATAGCATATCTCCTCCCATTAAACTTAACCCTGAAAAGGAATATGAAATAGCCCTCGTTGAGTGCTTCTATCCAGATAATTTTTTATGTATTACTGAAAATGACAAAGATCTATATATTGACGTCTATGTTAAATTTATGGGTAGTAATAGACATCAACACTTTTTTAAATATACCCCTGGAATGAGTATGGAGGGGGGTGATATTCAACATATTACTGAAAACATAGATAAAGAACTATGTGCTGAAATACGTGCTCAGGTGTTAACAACTTTTGCCAAGGATTTTTCACATAGACATATTATTACCTGGCAACATAAGGTGAACAAAGTATATATGATGATAAAAAACTTAAAAACTGGGGAGAATGACTTCTCTTCTTTGGCGACTTCTATAGGTTTTAAATTTAGTAAGCGCCTGGGGAGAATACTAGGATTTGATAGCATTCCTATGTATCCATTATCACTTGTAACCGTTGAACGAAACTTGTTTGCTCCTAAAATACCAAGACCCGATGCAGGGGTAGATTTTATCATAATCTATTCTGATGTAATTGAGCCTACCTCATATGGGGGTCAAATTGTGAATGTTTTAGATGTCATAGCCATGCGGGGTAGTGGAGGTGCTGGGGTGAATAAAACAATTTATAAGAAACTTAACAGAAATGTATTGGACTCTGTTAGTTTGAGTATTAGAGATCAACACGGTAGAAAAGTATCATTCGATCCAGATGGTACAGTTACTTGTATTCTGCATATTAGACCTATTTAAAAAAGGATATAAAAGAAAGGATCTAATGAAAATGGGTTTATTACTACTTGTGCAGTCATGATGTACGCTTTCCAAGTCCCTACTACGGAGGAGTTTGATAGAATTTTTATTAAAAATATTTCACTTAAGGGTGGGGGGTTAGATGACATAAAGATTTTTTATCCGGGTAGTGTTCGTGGGAGAAGAGGAGGGGGGATTTTCTCCATTCTTAGCGGTCTAGCTAAGCGCGTTGCACCTTTTATGTTAAAAACAATTGCACCGGAGGCTAGGAATTTTGGGCGAAACCTACTTAGTGATGTCATGCAAGGTGAAAATGTGAAGAAAACACTAAAACGAAGAGGGGTGCAAGCCTTGAGGGGGATTGGGGAACGTGTCTTACGTGGGGGTAGAAGGAGAAAGAGATTAATGGGAAGAAGGACCCAGAGAAAAGCAGGGAAGAAGATAAACTTGAGGAAATGCTATAAAAACGATGTCTTTAATATGATGAGTTAGTTTGATATCAACTATGGCCGCGATAGCACCAGAGATACAAGGGACAGGGAATGAAGTCCCATTTAGAGAATATAATGCCAGTATTAGCTCATCTTTCCCTCTATCTACTAGACCTCGTATAATTGAAAGTGCTATTGCGGGGAGGAGTAAGATTGATATATTACCGGTAAATGTTGGATATAATAATCATATCACTGATAATTATTTGGAGTTTCGCGTGCCTGGAGCTACGGGGCAATTTTTAGACTTATCCAGTTTAGTGATAGATTTAGATATAGGATTACTTAAAGAGGATGGGACTGTTTTGGGGGAGGACGATAATGCAGTCTTATGCAATGGATTGAGTAATACCCTTTTCCGCTCAGCCAATTGTTATTTAAATGAACAAATGGTGGAAGCTAACGTATATTTTTCATACACATCCTTTATTAAAATGGCTACCTCCATTTCCCCGCAGAAAATGAATACTCTAGGAAGATGTGGTTATTATTGGGATGACATAAACGGAAGTGGGATTAAGGAAAAGTATGATGAGGGTTATTTCACCAATGGAAAAGTAGATGAAAAAGCACGCTGGAATCTGGCAAAGTCGAATGGAGTTGGAGTAACTGCACCTCTTTTCGTGGATATTGCTACTATTGATCAATATATTTTAGACGGAGTATCACTCCGCATTCGATTAGAAATGAATAATCCAGCCTGGGTTATTGGAACAGATCAAACTGATAAGAAATTCAGATATGTAATTAATTCGGCTAGACTATGGATTGATAAGGTTTACCCGCAAATTTCCGCCTTGGAAAGTCTGAATAAATCACTGCTTAGCAATACTTTGGAATACACATATACAAGGACTTTATACAAGTCTTACGTTCTCGGTAAAAATCAGACGAGTATATCTGCCGACCTACCATGGTCCCAGGTGATTCCTGAGAAGTTATATGTTGTTATCCTGGACATGGGCGGACTAAATGGGGAATATGCTAAAAATCCGTTATATCTAAGCAATGGTGATTTATCGAGAACCCGAGTTACAATTAATGGGAGCACTCAATATAATTTAATATCTGACTTTCCTAATAAATACGCTAGTTTTTATTACAACTCATTACAGTGTCTGGGACTCGAACAGGAGCATAACATTGATTATAAAAGCTTTGGAGAAGGACAAATGATAGCAGTCTTTAATTTTAACAGTGAGATTGCGGATGACGCCATCCCGGTACAAAAATCGGGTAATTTGAGGATTGACATGGGCTTCACTAATCCGGTAGATTCAAACAGAGTTATATTATTACTCGGTGAGACGACAGGGGTTATTGAAATTGATAATCAGCGTCATATTAGAGTGAAAGTAAGAGCCTAAGTTAGAATGAATGCCGGGATCATTACTAAAGGACTGAGAGGAACATTAGGGGGGAAAGTAAGATTTTTGGGTTGTTTTCATGAGGATAGATTACCAGAAATACTGAATAAAGAAGAGGGGGTATATGTGTGTATCCTATTAGTTGGAGGAGAGTCGACTTCGGTCGGTCACTGGATTGCTCTCTATGTGAATCACTATTTTAAAAGAATAGGTTATTTTGATAGCTATAACTTCCCTCCTTTCACTTATTCGAAATGTTTATTTAGTTATATTAATAGGAATAAAGATTATCAAGTGGAGACTTTGAATTATAGATTACAAAGTGATTACACTTATGTGTGTGGGGCGTATGTTATGTTGTTTGTTCACCTCATCAGCCATAAAGATCTCAACATGGTACTCTCCTACTTTCAAAAAAAGTTTAAAAGGGACTCATACTTTGAGAATGATAAGCTAATTCTGAGGATATGCTATAGTATATTTATAATGCCTCCTTGTATAAGGACATTTTGTCTAGGGGAATCCAAAAACTCATGCAGGGATTCACTCTGCTCAACTCTGATTGGGTAATAAATGAGCTTCTGAAGTACAGTGTGGGTAGAAGAAGAAAAAAAAAAGGTGAGATTATTATGAGTTTGTTATTTATAGATATAGGTATAATTGTAAACAAAAAATATGTTTTAATATATAGTCATTTCCAGAGTTGGATCCTTTATTTGTATACACAAATATGTTTATTTTGTATTTACAGATGAGGTTTATAATGCAGGGGGTACGGGATATGTGCACTCACCCGAAGCTGAATAAAAATAACCACCACAAAGAAATTCAGGAGAGGAAAATCACTGAATCATCGAAGAGGAGAGGAGACGAAAGAAGAATAATGGAGGGGGAAGATGTTGTTAGCATGACCATCGGGGGGAATCCTCTTAAACGCTCAAAGTATGGGCTAATAATATTGTAGCATTAGTTGTGCTTTATTTCTATGTATTTTAATTCTAATATTGTAAGACAAACAAAACAAAAAATGAATAAAATTATAATATAATGATCGTTTTTCATTTACCCTACCTATATACAAAAACAAACAAAAAACAAAAGATAAATTAATAGAAGAGAGAGAGAAAAGACCAATGTCTGAAAATTACCCAATGTCTGAAAATTACCCAATGTCTGAAAATTACACCCCCAGGAGAGTGTCTGAAAATTACACCCACAGGCATAGCCTGGGGGTGTAATTTTCAGACACTATTTTCTCTACTCACCAGTTTAAGTGGAACCAATGTCACATGTCAAATCTATTCTATTCTAGACGAAACAAACTAACCTCGGAAGTTGTAAATAGTTCTTCAGCAGATCAATTGGATGCGTAGATATCACTTGACACAGTCTGCAATGAGTACATCATATATTTCTTGCCGCTTCCAATAACTCTCCGGAATGGAGAGCAAAGGTCTTTGGGATGCTATTTCTCTCTCTCTCTCTCTCTCCCCTTTACATGCACACACACACAATATCCACAACAAACACGAATGTAGTTTATCAATATAATGTCATAAACGCTGTCTACCCTTGAAATTCCCCACACCAAACACTCGCAATCATGCATAACCTTAAACACATGGAAATGCAATTTTTCGTCATTATTCTCCTCATATTTAGCGATATTAATGTGTACACAACTTTAGTATTTGAACTTAAATATATGTAAGCAACCTTACACATGTTATATAAGGAAAACTATCGGGACCAACTTAGCCAAAATAAAGGATATATTAAACTAGTCTTAACCCTCTGAGCCCGGGACGGCAATGCATCGTCACAAAAAAACAATGGCAGAAGCCCGGGACAGAGTGGTCTTAACCCTCGGAGCCCGGGACGGCGATGCATCGTCACAAAAAAACAAGGGCAGAAGCCCGGGACAACGATGCATCGTCACCGCCAAAAATTTCGTCACTTTTCGGCCGGCGGAAATCATCATAGCACCTCAACCAGTTGAGCTTGAGACCTCTACTCAACGCCAATCGACAGAGGACAACTCAC
>JARFOF010000482.1:1648457-1662803 GCA_031763525.1 Pagurus beringanus
GAGCGTTGATGTTGTACAACTAGGCTATCAAGTGACCCAGTAGGTGCTCCTGTCAGTTGCACTTTGCTTTGAGCATTTAGCCACTGTAACAATATATATATATATATATATATATATATATTGTCTTTTTTTTCATTTACAATTTATTTGTACTGTCCACAGCTCTATCAAAGACAACCGCATAGGTTTTAAATGTTAATAAATACCCCTGATAGTCACAAAGGCTTTTAAGTAGCCCGGAGATGGCGCAAATCAAGTCCTCGTGTGCTAAAAAGGTTAATTTTGATTTAATCAAGTAATTCAAGTGTTCTGTATGGGTTTGATATAAACACTGCAAAACATCGGTTACATACTCTCAATCACACCGTTTGTCATTTTGTTCTAAACATGCTATTGATATCGAGAAACAAGGAGCAGAAGCCCATCACATCATGGTCATCTACAGTAAATCCATAATTAAAGTGGCCCATCATGGGTACCCATATCCTTACTGGGGCCCATGGTCATTTAAATCCTTACAGGGCCCCATTGTGGCCATATATTTCCTTATTTGGGCCCATCTTGGTTATCGTAAACCTTAATGCAAACCATTGTGACCATCTAAATCCTTGTATACAATGGCTTTAGAAGCCGTAGAATTGTTCAAGTAAAGACTATGTGTCAATGCCTGTGATAGGACCTGGGCTACATAAAAGCGAGTCCCAGCTTGTACTCGTGTGGTGTAGTGAGTAGACCCTGGGACTCGTACTTATGTAGCCCAGGTTCGATCACAGGCAGAGCACACAGTGTTTCGTGATCTAAATCCTTACTGGGGACGTATTGTGGTCATCAAAATTCTTCGTTGGGCTTATTGGCACCATTTAAATCCTGACTGTGGCACGTTGTGGTAATCATAATTCGTACTGGGGCTCTTTATGGCCATCACCATTTTTACTGCGGCCCATTGTGGCTATTCAGATCTATAGCCGGGTCAACTTTGGCCATCCAAAATATTAGTGGGGCCCATTAAGCCCATCTGCGGATGTCCTATGCCCTCAGTGGTTCCCCCGGCAAAATTAGTTGAAAAAAAAAACAATCTTAAAGCATAATGTCCATTACACACTCAATTTGTAAAGTTGCCTACAATTCACCAGACAAGATAATATTCTAAGCAAATAACCAAAACTGCTATAAAAATATACAGTATATATATACACTTTTCAACTCACCCCAGGAGGCACCACACACTTCAGTTCATTATAGTTGCTAGTTATAATCTGGCACTCATTGTCACCGATCTTCACACAGTCCTCGTTAGCTCGTGTAGCAGCTCCCGGGAATTGTGGGAACCCTTCTCCGGTTAGTGTGACTTGGTACCCGCCCCCTGTGCCACCAGTAGCTGGGTCGATGGCGGAGAGGGTTAAAGGGACGTCATAGGAGAGGGTGTTGGTAGTAGCACCGATGGGTTGCATGGAGAGGCTAACAACATGGGTGCCGGCGGAGAGTTGAACATTGCAGACCACCTGTAGGGTTGGAATGATATAAGTTAAAAGTAGCTAAACCTAAAAATGTCACAAGTCTTGGGAGTTATGTATAATTATTGAGGAAGGTTTTGTATGGTCTTGCCATGATTATGCAATATGGTTATAGTTTACCTCCTCCTAGACCTCTTCCAATTACACCCCCACCTAAACGCAAACGTCAACGAAACTACAAAATCGATGTACCAGAGATTGTATATTACGACAAGGTCGCGAAAATGACCACCGAGAACAGTAGAAAACATAACGCACAGTTGATTAATAGTGCCATTATGCTAGCGGCTCCCCTACAGGTGTCACTACCCCCCTTACAAAAACCATTGGTCCTCGATACCTTGTATATGGAGTTTTGTGAAGAACACAGTCGGGCGGAATATTATAAAATGTTGCAACTGTACTGCGACTGTTGCTGTCTCTTTGAAACAACCCCCCAACTTCACTGTAATGTGGTAACTGTCGATAGTTTGGGGAAACCGGACAATGGAGGGGGTTTCCAACTCTGTGACGATTTTGCGTTTCCTAGATGGTCTTACTGTGATCCGTTGACCAAGCGTAGGTCAATCGCGGATCATTGGTTGTTCAATATACGTGACTTTTGGCTTCCCTCCAAACGCACAAACACCATTGAGAGGGTAGATCGGGACCTAAATTTACTCCGTCCTAAACTTCCAACGGTGATCATGATAGGTGGCAAGTCTTATAAAACCGTGCGTCCCGAGACCTGCTTCAATATCAACATCCAGGGCCGAGAAGATGCGGGGAGATATATAATTAGTAAACCCGAGACTGGTGAGGCCATACCCA
The DNA here is from genome assembly GCA_031763525.1 of Pagurus beringanus. Classification (NCBI taxonomy): domain Eukaryota; kingdom Metazoa; phylum Arthropoda; class Malacostraca; order Decapoda; family Paguridae; genus Pagurus; species Pagurus beringanus. Next base: position 1,650,782 of record JARFOF010000482.1, read on the forward strand.
TCAAACATTTTCCCGGTATGAGTGGATGGGGTTGTTCGGAGACACAGTTACCCGAGTACCATGAGGATGAGTCCATGTGCAAAATTCAGAAGAATATGTTGCGAGTCACCAAGTCTACTGAAAGGTTGGACGATTACGACACTGACGTGAATATGTGTCTTAGGTCTTACCTTAGCACGGTATCGTCTCCAAAAGGCGAAATCCACCTGGACCTCAAACCGGTGACGCTGATAAATTGCGCCAAGCCAACCACCGTCAGCAAAGGTGAACCAGATAGGGTGGCGGCCAAATATGAGGAATACAAGCGTTCCGTGGATACGGCTCTTCTCTACCACCATCAAGTTGAACACTTGAAAGTTGGCCACACTGGACAAAAAGTAATCTCGGATGACCTCTACAATGGCCGTAACATATTCACCAACATCTTCATGAACCAAAACTCGGCTACCCATTTTTACAAGTTGATACTGCAAACCATCAACGAGAGTAAGAAGTTCATCATGTTTCGGACCAACGAGTGGGCTCTGGCCCTAGTGTCCATATTGAACCTTACCAACTTCTCCGTCGGCATCAGCATCATCAACAAGTCGCAACTACTCATAATGGACGATAAAAGAGAAGCGATGTACGCTTTCAACTTTCCACAGTTGGAAGGTACCACTTTCAGCCCGGTGGTGCTGGTGTTGGACTCTCCCCTAGATGCCAAGAGTGTCATGGACATTGCCAGCTCGATCTACAATCAGACGGGCAGGTTGGTGTACATTCTACCCAAGTGTATCAAAGCTGACACCTATGTTACCGAGTTTGCCCAGGTACCGGAGATGGCGATGGTCAACGACATCTCACACATAAGTCCAGAGGTGGTAGCCAACATCATCGGTAACACCCCCATCAGTCCCAAGGATGTCTTTCAAAAGTTCAAGACCAAAATAGAACACCGACTAAAGAATGAAGCCGGGGTATCAAATGACCACTACATCTACAGGCGTGTGAGTGACACACAACCCACCCCCTATAACAAAGGTAACTCCCACAACCGATCTCATGTCCGAAACAGAATCGCGACTAACAGAGCACCGCAACCCAGAGGGTCGCGCACCGGCCTTGGCTCAATAAATGTGAGTAGTGCGACGAGCTCTCATAGAGCCATCTCGGGACAGACCGAGAAATTGGTGGCCAGCTTCAAATCTCGGACACGCACCTGCCTGTATGGTCCCAAAAAGTCGGATTACGCTAAAATGTCCAGGGATTATATGATGCGTGCAGTCAGATCCGACATCGTCACATTCGAGGGGGGGAAAAAGGGTCAGTACAGAACATCCACTATGTTCGATATCACAAACACCACCAACCCTCACACTCGCAACCGCCGTCGACGTCGCAGCCGCAGCCGCAGCCCCAGTCGCGGTCGCAGTCCCAGTCGCGGATATAACAACCGCAGTAGCAGCAGTGTGGGGGTCAGTAAAGAACCCACTAAACGCAATTGGCAAGGGTTACAGTACATCACGGACCCCCAGAGGCAGGTGCGAATTAGTAGACCATCCCCACCCCATGAACGCCACCGCACGGATAGAGTGGTAACGTTGGAACCGGCCGAGGACTACCATCATCGATATCACAGGTCCAGTCGAGCCATCAAGAGAAATAAGACCTCGGTTCCATTCGGTCCCCGCCGCCAAACGTCTGAACCCTTCCCTTACAACCACCAATTTGAGGATTTGCGTACGAGTCTATTATCATCGTCTACCAACAGACCTACTGGTAGTAAACCCTTGAAACGAAATGCGACCGTCACCATCAAAGGAGGGAGAGCAAGAGGAGATTTCTTGGGTCAATAGGAGGGTGGTGTTGATCAGATTTAGGTTTCATGTAGTATGTAAGATTGATAGCATGCCCATATCTCATATCCACCCATGTACATTCGTAACCCCACCATTAACCTCCATAGAAAACAAAAGTTCACCATGAGTTGGATCCACTATGAGTAATACCACCCTTTTTGACCGTGTAAATCAATACGACATTTTTGTTGCCAGTATTAGGTTAAATCGTAAACATGAACGGAACTGTGCCATAACACACTACATTATGGATATCGAAGCCACCACCAATGCTACAAAGGTGCTTGACGATACAACTGAACGAAAGGAAGAGGATGGCAGCGAAATTGAGATGGGGGACGAAGAGACTGGTGATGTTGACTCGACAGGAAATATAGCTGACGCTGCCGTTTCGGATAAGGGCGAGGGCGAGGAGGTGGCGACTACACTCATAGCTACCATGACAGGGGGTGAGGCCGCGGCTGCCGTCTCTACTGCAGAACCGGACGACAAAGACAAGATGGTGGACGAAGCGCGAGGGGAACCTGCTACACCCCATTGTTTTCCTATAAATAAGGAGGCTGAAGAATCACCGGACGGTGACGACAACGAAAAGAAGACCACAACAACCACCACCGTCGTCGTCGATGAAGAGAAATCCTCAACCGACAGCGAAAAGAAGACCACAACAACAACCACCACCGTCGTCGTCAATGAAGAGAAATCCTCAACCGACAGCGAAAAGAAGACCCCCTCAATGGTGGAGGTGGCGACAGTGTCATCCACCTCCACCATTGAGGGTGAAACGACCACAGTTGTTGATAATAACAACATGTCGGCCGACGACGAAGAAGAAGACTACATTACGACCACTGAACTGTTTTGTGGACAGGAATATGACAGTGACCACAAAACCACACCCCCACAGACTAAACACGAGGAGGACTTGGAGTGTGATAGAGAAGTTGAAGTAACATTCACCACTAAAATATACAACGACGACGGCAACGACAATAACTCGCCCCTAACCACATCCGAGGAGATGCCACCACCAATACACTCGCCCACACTGTATGATGACATAAAATTAGGTAGGAAACGCAATGCTTCCTCATATGAAGAAATATCATCACCTAAGATAATAAAACACTGTTGATTTTATGCACAATCTTTTATTCGGTCATCTCGACCCATACCTCTTTTACAACCTCTTTTCCTACATACAGCATATCGTTTTTAGTGCGAAATGTTATATTCCACACGCATCTATCCTCTAATGATTTGCTAACGAATGAGGGGATGGAGCCATCAGTAAAAAGTCCTTCAACGATTCTAGACTTGGTCCCTCTTGCCATTTTAGATATAGTGGCCGTAAAATTGGAGTCGACACAAAGTTGTTCTTTTATACTACTCGAAAGTAAAAGGTATGCTAAAATTGAATCTGTGAGGGTGAATGTAGAAACCCCCGTATTTCTGGGCGAAACAAATTTGTCCGAATAGTCCGCGTGTCTTATTGCCACTTTGGTGAAGGGACAAATTTCGTTCTGAACCATTGCGCCAACATTGAATTTTTCGTTGACTACGCTTATGCCCAACTTTTCGTCACCCTCGAATGGTGGGTACCTGTCCACATACACAGATATGTTGTACAGCGAAAATAGGGCTAGGTGGCTAGGACTGTACCAGTCTTTCTCTATGGTGGATGTTATGTTACCTTCACGTCTTGTGTCTATAGTGTAGTTGGGAGCCACAACCACGGCACCATTATTGGCGAAGATGGCCACGTTTAGGCTATTGGCTATGTGACCATTCACCTCCTCATCGTCGTTCATCGTCTGTAGTCTTTGGGAGGCATACCTGAGCGATTTAATTTTAGACCAATCGTCGTTGTTCCAGAACCAGGTCTTGGTTAACATGAGTCCGCCATTGGACAGTTCATTTCTGTAAGGTGAAAATATCCTGATCCTGCGATCATCCGTAACTTTGGCTACCAATATGTCATATACGCGCCTAATGCCATATTCTGGTTTACTGGATGATGTTTGAGTAGCTACACTGTTTCTTAGTTTGCGGTTAATTTCGTACATGTCTGAATTATTCTTTAAGGGCGCATTGAAGACGCAATAGTTTTGATAGGCTTCTCTGTTGAGTTTATCTGGCTCGAGGGTTTTGATTTCGTTGGTTCGCTCGTTGCCGATCGCGGCCATGTAATCTGGTTGGGCATTCATGGTTGAGAAGATGGTATTGGGATTGTTGGTGGCCCAATTATTGTCGCCTTGGTCGATTAGCTTGCTCGAATTGAGAATGCGGTTAGAGTCTGCCTTGGTGGATTTTTCCAACTTTTCGAAGGTGTCAGTGTCGCCTCCCAGTCGTTTTTCTAGTTGGGCCACCAGTAGAAAGTGTATTAATCCCAATGAACAAGTCTTGAGTGTGCAGTCTAAGCACGAGCTATGTTGGTTCTGTCGAGGCAGGTGGCTGAATTTTCGCAACGCATAATGGGGTACGACATTTTCATATCATTGATGGTTGGGTCGGTGAGAATGTCAGCATTGGTGGTTTCGAGAGGCTTGGCCCGGATCATCCCCTCAAACAACCAATCGTACGCACAAATCGGTCTCGGGGTGACCGAACCTCCCCTTATTCTGATGGGTAGGACAGAAAACCCGAAGCGAGAGTATGTGTTGAGATTATGAATGGCGTACTTTTGGGGGTCTCCGTATTCGTCAGACTTGTTGGTGGGTAGCGTATTAAACTCCAACCTGATATCCCCCGCGCTATCGAATTGAGTAACGGACATGTGGTTCCAGTTAGCCCCTACGAAATTCTTAGGTGCCATTCTGTACTTTTTTAGGTCCAGCATGGGGGTTGTCTTGAAACTCCCTCTAATTTGATTAGAAGTTAGGGTTTGCCACTGCGAATACTCGTTGAGTGGTGTACACGTTCCAGGGGACACATTATTTCCGGTTGATTCCTCGGGGGGGGGGCATTACACATTACATACATGGATATAGCGTGGTTGCAGGTTTTGTCGGCAGCCAATGCCAAAATGCGCAAGTGTAAGAAGATGACAGTCTCATCGTCCAATACTCCCTTTGGGGCTCCAACTGTACCGTATGAGGGTTGTATGACCGACTTTGGGAATATGTTTCGGATTTCACTCATAGTCCGGACGGCCGTATATGTTGGATCGTAGACTAAGACTTTGTCTCTGGAGATTTCAGTAGCATCTATACTCATCTCGATCGTAGTCTCCACCAGTACATCCTCTTCGATAATCTCTCCCTCCTCATATACCTCCTTTGTTACGGTTTCTTCGAAGAGTAAGTCGAGTAAAAATGAAGGTTCTTCCGTCTCGGTGGTCGCCGATGATCCCTCTTCCATCTTCAATGCCACGAAGCAGGTGGCTGGGTTAATAATTACGCAACACTTCCCACCCGACTCATAATAGCTGTCCAGGGCCAGAGTATAGAGGAGTGACAAGAGTATAACCCTTTGGGAGGGGGTCAGTTCAGAGTAATGTTTGGCCTTTCGTCCATCCTCAATTTGTTTCGAGGCTATACATTCGTAGTCGTACGGCATCGCGAGTGGATTCTTGAGTGTAGAGATAGGGTCTACCCCAATATCCGCGAATGGGTTGGAAAAGTCGATGGCTTCCGTGTTGTTGAAGGATAGGATGGAAGAGGGTTGAGCGCCACCACCAAAGTACTCGATGGCGACTTCGCTACTCTTTGCGATCCGTCGACTAAATCGGGTAACATATTTCTCAACCATCCCCCCATCGTCGAGGCTCTTACTCAGTGCCCGACGAGTGTCAATTTTCAACTTGAGTGCGCCGGCACAATTACTTTGGGATACGAATAGAGCCGGTGTGGGTGAAGCCCAGTTACTGGAGAGTATGGCATGTCTGTTGAGTGGTGTTAATTTCCCCGGATCCACCAGTTTGTAGAATATGCTACTCGATTGAGAATTGGTGTAGAGACCGTTAGCATAGAGCTCTACCAGTGGTTGGTGTACATACAACATCACTTGCTGGAGAATATGTCGATCGATATCCCCCCCAACGCGTTCTGTAATTCTCTTAGATTTAAGTCGCGTTTGTTATTTTCATAAGGGTTAGAATTTATGATATTGGGCACCGACGACTCAGATCGAGCTTCTTTTTCATTCAAATCGTAGCTTTTTAAAAGGTTTACGAAACCCACCACGCTCCCATAGAACGAATGTGCGCACACATTGGTCAATTTGTAGCCCTTCCAACTAGTTATGTTATCGAAGAATCTATGTGGATGAATAAGAACATTGAACACGTTGTAGCCCCGACGGACGATGAGGGGTGGACTTAAGAAAGTTAAGGGTGTACTTTGATCATGGGGTGGGTAGATCACCGATTTCCTTTTACATTTTATAACATTCACCGAGACGTTAAGGTCCCTACCATCAATGATTCCTTTTAGAGGAAAGTGTAACCCCTCTTTCATGGGCATGGTCTTCATCTCTTCGATTTTGGGAGTTTGGATTATGTACTTTGGTTGATTGGATTGTTGCGGCGATGGTGAAGGCTGCTGCTGCTGCTGCTCCTCCTGCTGCTTGGAGACTATCGCCTCAGCCTTCCCAGACCTATTGTTCAAGTACGAAGATATATAGTCAATCATCATAGACTCTAGAGGCTTGCTCGCATCCTGGGAAAGTTTTTGGTCGGTTAGCTGTCTCTTCTTTTTCGTTGGTCCATCGTCACTCCCCTTCTTGCGTTTCTTGTTGGTGTTGTTTTTGGGATCCAACTTTTCCCTGGCCAACTTATCCTCTTGCGCCACCTCTTCCAGAAATTCTTTTGTGTCATAGGAGAACATGGGCCAAGTGTACGAGGCGTTACTGAGTCGGAGGTACATGATATTTTCGTCGATCGTGTACATCTCTGTCACTTTATAGCCGAAATACACTCCTGATTCGTTGATAATGGACGCCAACATGTAGAGTAATTCCTTGCAAGCGCAGCCGGCCGAGTTGAGCGTGTTGAACTTTGTGTCGAGCAAGACTTCCGTGATGAACTCGCCAGTCTCTGGGTTGAAAATCAGGTTTCGCCAGACGCCTCTCTTTAACGCGTGCCTGTTACCCACATGGTAACCCTTGATTAAGTTTAGCACTAAAAGACTCTCGTTCGACATGACGTCCTTATTCTTTACGGATATGAACTCAAATAGTGTGGCGGTTTGGTCTTCATGTAGCGAGCTATGACAATCCTCACACAACAACTTCTCCTCATCACCCAAAGACACCCTAGCATTGTGGATGGTGTAGTTGGAGCTGAATCGGTTATGTCCGCAACTCTTAATATCGTTGATCCCGAATGTGTGCAACAATTGGTTGGGAATAAGTAGCTGATCCAGGATTTTTTTATTCTTGAGCATATCTCTGGCCTCCGTCGAAATGGTGTGTTGACTGGTGGCCCTGTTACATAGTGCCACCAATGGTTCCTTGGTGCGTTGTTGATTATGTACTGGACGTGCTGTTTGGTTTCGCAGTCGCATTCGTAGGCATTGACCCAAACCTTTATGGTGTCTGACAAGACTAGATCGGGTAACTGGACGGCGGTGGGTAATTGGCTGGCGGAATTAGGGCCGCCATTGTAGTTCCCGAAGGCCTCTAGTAGAGATTGCGAATTGGCATTCATGTTTGGCTTATACATTAGTCCCCTCCATATTGTATAAAAAGGGAGTGTATAGCCACCCCAACATCAGTATACCAAGTAGGCATGGGCATAGATGGACCTATCGTACAAACCCTCCTTGGGGGGAACTCGAGGCACCACACCCGATTATACGACACCAAGAAACTACACTTAGCACTAAATGGGACCAGGAAATGTGATGTAGCAGTGGACGCCATTGACATGCCCATCAGTTTAGCATCGATAACCAAAGGATATAGTATCGCCAACGAAATATACTCGGAATCCCAACACTCTTCCTTTTCCAGCCCCAGAGATATTGTGGTGACCTCTCGACGTTCGACTATCCTTTCTGTGGAGACCTCCAACATACCGGTTGACTGGGAAGGCGATGATTGGGAGAAAGATGATGATGATGATGATGATGAGGAGGAGGAGGAGGAGGAGGAAGGGGTCGAGGATAGGAGAGGCAAGACGGTCGTCGCTCGCTATTCTCTACCCAGCGCACAACATCTCGAAAAATTGAAAACCTTAGTCTTCGAAAAGGACCAAATTCGACAATACCTCGATTCGAAGACAGGAGGGACGACACCCCCCCTAGCCAACTCTGAAGAACTCCAAGCGATTTGTCGTCGTGACGCTAAGAGTGCGCTATTTGTGGCGGAGCTTGAATCCTTACTGGTGTTGATATGTGCACGCTGCGTTGACAATATACTCCTTGAAGATAGCATTCCGGTCGATAAAAGGGTGGTCATGTTGTACATGGACGAGGGTCAGCCGACCATAAAGATTCCCGAACGCCTCAAAAGGAAAATGAACACGAGACTCGCGGACATGAAGAAGGACGATGCAGACAAAAATGACATCAAAGAGAATCTGCGGACTCTGATAGGGGCCATACCTTACAATCTCCTGTACCACTACATGTTTACTCCCATGCTCGACCTTACTATGAGGGCGCTCAAGACGAGAGACATGTACGTCCACCTACCCCGTCGTTGTGAGGCTGATGTTACCATGCCCGCCCAGATGGTGTACCTCTTTGAATTGACCATCGGGGAAAATGTCTTCCCGCCAAATATCACCCAACAACGACACAACCGCTATACCTACGGTGGGAAGATGACGTTGAACGTGTTGAGCCAAACCATCCGAAAGAGGTTTGCAGACTCACTCGTCAGCGTTGGTATAACCAGCACCGATACTGATGTGTTCAACAACTACGCCTTAAATTGGGATTACTACCAACAAATCTACAACTTTAGGGATTATAGGATCCAGACTAGAGAGACGGGACGGGTGTCCAACTGGGAGAAAATGCTAGCTAAACTTCAAGCGCCCAAAACCCCAACCAGACCATCGCCTTGCCGAGTTGAAGGTAAAGTGTACATGGTTAGCACCAAACGCACACTACACAACATAGACCCCGATATAAAGCAGCCCAGTTATGAAGTGATAGACTTGGTGGGCATCGCTGCCGACTTCGATGCGACACAAGGACTTATGCTCCGAATGCTATTGGGTAGCGATTTCAATTCATCTCTGATGACCGTTCATGGTAAGACTGTGTTCAGTAGACAATACCAATCGTGTATGGACCTGCAGAACTGGTCAGAAATTGAAAAGGTAGACGAGTCGGACGTGAGCAGGGATGACAGATTTAGTTTGGGGGTGGCTGAGACTTTTGATCTTATGGATCATACCTGTTTGTGTATGGATGGTTTGGGACAGATGGTAAGGTGGAAGAAGGAGGCGACAACAGAACCCCTGGTACTAGACAATGTCACTGACAACAACCTCAGAGAGTGCCAGTCATGCAAAAAGCTGATAGTGAGACCGCTGGTAGAACTCAAACTCTTTCTGTGGGCCAGCGTGTTGGATATCGACGCCTTATCGAACACCCAAGATGAACTGACGGCATTCAATGATGTGTTTGTGGTTCGAAACAAGACCCACAATGACTTGACCCCCTCACTCTTACGGACAATGTTAGTCCACAACACGACAAGTAGTGTCATGGCTCTGTTATTCTTCGGTCGATTCAACAAGTCGGTGTATGGGTACAGGATGACTAATGTTACTACACAGACGGAAGACGCGGCAAGCGCACTAACCAAATTGTACATTGACGGTTGTATCAAGAACCCTTTCAGGAGTATAGGTGGGTCTTTTAGTCTGCGGTACACCAGCGACCCGAAACGTGAACGTCAGGAAGATGAAGAAGACGAGAACATGAGGCCGACCAAAGTGACAAAGTACGCCGACGTACAAAATAACAGCGATAAGGAAGAATTGGGGGACACCAATGTCACTACCAAACACACCGCGAACAAGATAGACATGACTTTCATGGAGGATGACACCAAAGAGGACGATATGGTCAAGTTTTATGGTCGTTCTCAGAGGACAGAGGAAGGAGAAGACACCGCCGCGGACGACGACGAAGTGGTCGGATTAGAGTATGATATCCGAAGAAAAATGTTACAAAACTTAACCAATCGTATTGACGATTTTGCATACGAAAGGGAGTCTATTTTCTCACCACAACCCGACGACAATATGTGTCAACATCTAGCCAAACAAAAACCACAACAGAAAGAGCCTGGTGCTGCCACCGGTATCACTCAAATGGTGGACTTGTGTGATTGTATCTTCAGTTACATACTGAACATTAACGACATACAGACTAGAGAGCGACAACCATTAGAACATCTAGCCAGAACAGAGTTCTATGGTATGAGACTTCAACATTTGAAAACGTACGATAAGATGTACAAGTTCCACGCCAACAATGTTAAAATGACATCGACACACAAGATTTTCACGAGGGCGTGTAGGGAACTTCATCAACTCTTGTACAGAGATTCTTTACGGACCAACCGTGCGGGACTAACCAAACAAACTGTGACCGCCTTCAAGAAGAAGTCCGAAGACTACGAACAATTCGTCAATGACATGGAGGAACCCCGACGCTACCGGGACATGTTGTTAGGGTTTGGGTTCACGAGTGACGGAAATGTTGAGTGTGATCTTCCCGTCTGGAACAACAACCGAGCCATACCGGCTACACTACAGTGGTTGATGTTTATCAATTTGAAGCGGGCGTGTGACATGACCGACGAGGCTATGTCGACCCTATAAGAGACCCATCTTTCTTGTGTCGGTCATCAGTCTAGGTATGAACTTTGTAGCTTACACATCCCACCTCAATGATGGCGCCAAGAAGAATAACTTCTTGGCCAACTTGTTGGTTCACTTCGGTGGTACATTAAAAACCCTCACCAACCTTAACAGCTACTTGAATCGGTTGTATATCACGCTCGACCTGGAGGAAAACGAGAAGGCTGAGGTGATGGTAATGTCGTGGAACCTGACGGTCAAGGATTTTGGCGGGTCTAACTTCTTTAAGCACAACCTCATCATGTTTAACGACTTAGTGGACAACGTGTGGCCGGGTGTATCGGGACTGAAACGATCGAGGAGCAAAGAGATTACGGGTCCACCCAACGAACAAATGGTCTACTCATTAACGACTAGTGAGCATTACAGGCTGAAGGTGGCCCAACAGTTTATCAATTCTGGAAGTAGGGTGAGTTTGAGCGTGACTGACCTACTAACGAAGGAATTTGAACTATTAAACCAAGATGGGGCGGAGATCCACCCACCTACCGCCGACATTACTAATAGTTTGACGTCGTACAGCCATATCATCTCGAACAAATGGGCTGATTTTTTGGGTGTGGGTAGTGTGGAAACCATAACCCTGTTCTGTCCTCAACATAAACTTGGGCAGGATAATAAACCCGATCTCAAATTAACAGTATCCGACGTATCACCCGATATGACTGTAATAGACGACACTAACCGACCTATTGAGAGAGACACTTTGGTTGGGGGAGTTTTCTATTTAGCCAAGGATGGGGAGGATGGCAGAACTCGAGAAATTAAACGCTTCCCCAACAGCACCAAAACTTGCAGAGAGAATGTACCCAAGGAGGGGGATGTGTTGGTGAACATAGAGGGGTGCCACAATGCATTTTACAACCAGAGTAGCCAAAAAGTAAACTACCTGTATAAAATCTTTGGGTACTGCCATGTGTGTCAGTTTAGTCCGACCATCAACACCGAATATCTGGAAAAACATGTCGATAAGCAACGTACAATCACCGGCAAAGTGTCGAGTAAGGGTAGACCCTCATCTTATAATGTACACTAAAAATAAGAAGAATGTAGTACTCGGAGACTATGTATTTTTTGTGTGGGAGTGTCCATAATAAAAAACATTCCAAAAATATACGCCATCCTTTAATATCCTGATAGTTCCACACCCAAATATAAAAAATGAAATCAACATAACACATTTGGTGGTGATATACCGCCACCACCGTTGGTAAAAATTAACCCTAACTTATATATTTAGTGGTTACATGCCCTTCCGTTCAGACACAGAGAGAGAGAGAGAGAGAGAGAGAGGGTGAATGAAAGGGAGTGTAGCTAAACCACAATTCTAGCCCACGGAAATGGTCATCGAGGGACT
>JARFOF010000503.1:3374083-3385436 GCA_031763525.1 Pagurus beringanus
GATGAAAATATATGTAGCTCAGTTTTTTTTTTTCAGGGTAATTTTGATGGCTTATATCTTGTGGGGTTATGTCTGGTGTGTATTGTTATATATTTTGATAAATTTAAGATTCTACTGCCTACAGGCAGATAGGCACACACATTCATTTGGTACCAAATGTCTTCAGATAATCATTGGTCTACTATAATTTGTATTACTATTTATAGGGTGTCCCAAAATAAACATGCCAAACTTCAGGATATGATTATATCGTCAATTCTAAGCATAACATATTTTGTAACAAAAAATATGAATATCAATCCTTTAAAAGGTATTGTATGTATATATAGTGTCCTCCCCCGCATCACTGTAATGGACTCTTCTATGTTAATAGTTTCCAACAGGTCCAAAGTGAGCTGATATTTCTATATTAATTATGCAACTTACGAATTATAATATCTTAATAATAACATGTCAAATATTTGCAATTAGATGAGGGTGTGGTAGGCTCTAGGACAGCCTTACGGGGAAATACTTTAAAAAATGCAATTTTTAACAGACAATATCTCAGTAACGAGTACAATTTGGGATTTTACTTATAGAACATGTTATGCTTAGAATAGTTGTCTTAACTTAGTCCTGAAGTTTGGAACGTCTATAACGAGTCACCCTGTATATAAAATCGGTATATAATTTGAAACTGATGATAAGAATACTGGATATACATTTCATGAGCGCTAACTTAGGCTATACGGACACGTGGCAAGGGGAGACCGTAAGATAGATCGCGTGACTTATAACAAGCTAATTGAGCTAGTTGCAATAAATTACAACATGGAACCTCGTCACTCTGTTATTTTCAAACTGAAATCATCTGATAGTTTGAGTGCAGTTCCTAAAATATGATAAAATCTTCCCGATTATATGAATGTGTCATATAGTGTAGCAGTAGTTTTAATATGTTTCTTTAAATTTGTTCCCCAGACATATATTTTTATTCGTTTCGACTTTTTGAGTGCCGAGATAGTTAAATAGAATGTGGCATATATCTGTGTAGGGAAGCTAGATGATAGGCTAACTTGCAATTGGGAATTAAGAGAAAATCTATAAGCAGGTCTAAAACAATAATAATTATGCTACAGACTACTCTATATCACCATATTAACGAAGACACACGTAATTAGCATTTAAAAAGGCAACATTTGTATATTGTACAAGTGGGATTGTGTGTTCATATATGTATATTTCCGTGTATTTCATCACCTGAGTAGGACAGATCTTTGTTATCTAGAAAAAACAAAATAATTGCAGAGCCTTACCGATAAAAATATGAAAAATATACAGTATAATTATGACAAAGTTAATCTTTATACTATGACCAATGTATATTTAGATTCTATATAACAAAGGTCTACACTGCGGCCAATGCACATATATTCGTATGTTCTGGTAGTACCGGCTGAATTGGTTGAAGAAACCCACCTGACATTTTGCCAGATTTGTCCAGGAGGTTCTAAGCTTGCCACCTATTCTCATAGTAATGTGTTTAGTGCATTCTTTAAGGGAGGGTTTGCTTATTGTGAAGAGCTGTTTTAGAAGTTGATAAAACAACAAAAATAAGCCATCTTCTCCATGTAATTGTGACAGCCATCTACCAGGTACGAATATTCATTTCATCTTTATTTCAACAACTTATACTGTCATGTAAGCAAAAAACATGATAACATAATTGTAAATATCAAGTTATCGCAAGTGAAAGTGAAGGATAAAATATTGTACATGTACAGTGAAAGGGTTGGCTGGTTAGCAACGCAACAGGCAAAGTATTGATAATTTTTCTGGGTGGAGTAAGGAAGTAGGGAGGCCATGGTGACTGTTATAGGGAGAGTTCGATCCAATCTTTTCATTGGAGGTAATTGCAATTCGGCAGAGGTACGGTTATAGCACTAGGGGGACATATATTGAGCGGAATTAGCGGGAAAATAGCCGCCTGGGAGTATCTTCCCTATAGACGACGACGCAATGAAAGAGTTAAATTGGTAATACAGAAGATTAGTATATACACACGATTCAGTTATTATACTGGCGCATGTTATTCGTATGCTGACTAAATAATGGGATAAGATATAGTCTTAAAAGTTTTGGGAGCTATAGCCCAACATAGGTCGCTGGAGATCGTGTTCACGAAGCTAATGTGTGTCGTGTGTGAGAGGTGGCGGTTTGAGCAGCGACACTATTCCTGGACACGACGAAAGCCTGGAACTCCTGTGGCATGGTGTCAAAGTTGTAGAGCTGTATGATCCATCAAGCCCGATTTTCTAGTCAGATTCAGGGCAGCTGATTTTTAGAGTGAGTCCTGTAGCAGCATATTGCGGGGAAGACGAGCGTGCACTAAGTCGAGAAGCGGGCAGCTGATTTTGCCATTTTCTATTTGGGATGCATCATGGGATTACGAGAGCCGAGAAGGTGAATTCATTTTGATGTTCAAGTTACTTTAGCTACCAATAATATTTTGTATTTCCAAAGTAATGGTTGTAAACTTGATCATCCTCTCTTTATTCAACTGTAACATATTTTACACATAATTTACAATACTACAACATTAACTTCAGTTTCAATAGTATATATATATGATAATGTTGTACCATTCATACTATATCATACTTTAGGCCTTGACATTGATTCAATCAACACATGGATAAATTCAAACAAATTAGTGATTAATATTAAGAAAACGCAATATATATATTTTACTCGTAAAAGATCTACACATAACCTACCTCATATATTTATGGAAAATAAAGTGATCCCTCGTGTCTCAGTTACAAAATTCCTTGTACTGACAATTGATGAAAAGATGACCTGGAAAAAGCATATTTCTAATTTAAATACTATACTTTCTAAACTATGTGGCATTATATACAGAACACGTAACGTTCTTACTCCTAATGATATAAGATGTATTTATTATTCCCTTGGTTTACCCTCATAATGTTTATGGTATCATTTTCTGGGGAAATACCAATGCAATATATATAAAATCCTTAACGGTCACCCAAAAGAGAATTATTCGAACTATCACTTTTAAGACTAAATATGAATCCACTAAAAATGTTTTTCGGGAGTTAAAATTACTAAACATTAGCCAAATATATAAATACTTTGCCACCCTATTTATTTTCAAAGTTATCAAGGGATTATACTTCAATCAGCAAGGCTTCCAACTTATAAATCACTGCCATCACTCTAGAGGTCAACACCTAAACCTTACCGTACCGTTATCTCACTTTTCGTTCATTCAGAGTACCATTTTTTACTCAGGACCCACATTTTGGAATTATCTACCAAATTCACTCAAAACCTGTGATACTGTACTGTATTTTAAGTTCAAGTTAAAGCTACATCTTTTAAATACCAATCATAAATATCTTTTAGTATTTAATGTTATGCTAGAATACTATTTTAACTTTTCCTATTAATACCCCTATGTTTTTTTTTTGTATATTGTTTCTTCTGAATTAGGTTTACAAATATTAATTAGAAAGATATGTGATATATTGAAACCATTTTACATTGTAATATATAGGTTTGTAAGAGCTTTGGCTCAACAAACCTCGCCATGACAAATATTATGTACTTTTTAACATAATTTGTGCATTTGGCAAATAAACTTTGACTTTGACTTTGGCTACAAGCAGTTCTGCCTTTTGTCTCCCTCACACACATAGAAAGAAAACAAATATATATATAGCCTAAGAAAACTCTTTTGTCTCTGTCTTTCCTCTAACATCTTTACTATCATCCTATAGCTCTCATTTCTTGATTCTCTAAAGTTTAGAAACTATATTCATATTCTTAACCCAAGGGCTGCAACACTCAGTTCGGGAAGGTTTTGCTGGGCGTATGTGACACTCCTTTCGGTAGATTTTCCTTGAATTTACCTTGAAGCGCTTCTGCTTCAAGAGGGTGCTGCTCTCCTGGTGTTCTCTGAGGCAGGGCTACGGCGTTGCCGCCACCCTTCACTTCGCTGCTTGTAGGCTACTCCAGCTGGGACGTTATTTAGTTAGATGTCGCTGGGCGGGCCGCAGCATAGCCTGGGATGCCTGGTTAATCCGGGATGGTTGATAGGAAATTGTCCAGTTCCCTCTTGAACACATCTGTTTTCACCTTCTTGATGTTTCTTATATGTTTTGGGAGATGATTGAACAGCCGGGCTCCCTTTCTAGATATGCCATTGTGTTGGAGGGTCTTGACTCTTGTTGGGCATTTTGATGGTAGGTTAAATTGGGCACATTTTCTTCCTGTTCTTGTGTCTTCATGAGTGTCGGCGGATCTTATTGGCTCTGTCTTTGGAGGGATGATCTGGTCCTCAAGAACTTTCCATGTATATATTATCTGGTATCTTTCTATCCTTTCTATAGAATATAGTTCATATTCTGATAGTCTTTTCCAGTAGTCTAGTTTTTCTGTTTCCCCTTGGTGGTCTTGAGGTTTTTGTATGCAGGAGGTGAAAGATCTTTGGAGGCCCTCTAGTTTCATTATATGGGTTTGTTTATGAGGAGCCCAAAGTTGAGAGCAGTAATCAATGAAGGGGATAATTAGTGCTTTCCATAGCGTGATAGTATTACATAGCCTGTTGTATCCTATGACAGTTTTCCAGGGGGCAGAGGCAGCATGCTAGTGGCCTCCATCAAGGTGAACAATGGCAGATGCCATTTCTGACATTAACTCAATTTAGTAACCTCTTACAGCATGTATCGGACACAGGGGATATACATATGTTTACACTCTTCACCAGAACACAGCAAATAAAAAGCCCTTAATCCTTAGAAAAGGATTGCATAAACCCTGACAATTTTACTAAAATTTACCCAGATCTTTCGTTCTTTCACTTTGTTTATGCCCTGATATGGGAATACTATATGCACTTCAACCTAATAAATCAATACTAAATGCTACTGCTTATTTACTTACACAACAAGGCGCCGGACAAGGAACCAGTACTTCCTGCCATGTCGGTCGTAACCGAGGGGGTCTTGCCGACACAGAATACCAGAGGACTCCATAGGAGAGAGGCAATCCGTCACACCATCAACCTGGGGGCAGAGGGAGAGAACCAGGTTACCGGTATATCAACAATATTATACACTTTCCCTTTATCACCACAATGATTCAACTTTTAACGTTTTTCCAAGGAGTGTCTGCAACACGGCCCACACTAGTAAGTTAATTGCATCCTAGCTACCACAAGGTAAATTTGAGAGGATCCCTCGTGAAAGATGCTTTATACAGTGGGTTCACCTATCTCGATGGGTATTGGGACCCAAAAAACCAATCGAGAACCGAAATATCGAGATACGAAGTTAACTTCTTATGGTAAAAAATACAATAGGGACCAGCGAGTTGCAAATTAACCCACAACAAATCTGACAGACAAATTTTAACCATCCTAAATCACACATAGCATACCTATCGTATATATTATATGTATAAATAAATAGAATGGTACAAACAAGAACTTCTAGTTACCTTATATTAGTTGAAGTAGTGGGCTCCGAGGCAAACCCACATTCCAAGGCAATGCGGAAGTTACCTTGACTCGTCACCATCACCATCATTGCCAAGTGCCACTATCGCCTTTCGCACTGCATCACCACTGGTACCGGCACCGTCGATGTTTTCAATAAATCCCTGGAAATCATCCAAGTCATCCGGGTCCACTGTGCCCTCGTCTTCCGTAATGTTTGCGAAAGCTTCTGCGACTCTCTGTTGCATCTTGAAGTACTTTGTGATGGTGGACTGCTTTTGTTCGTTCACTTTAGTGTTGTAAATCCCCATCAATGTTGTGTTAAGGCCATCAAACATTAGCTTAATCTTGTGGTCATCCTCGGTTTTATTCTCCACAAGCTCCTTGGCCTTCGCTAGGTACCCAAGTGCCTCTGACAAGCCCTGGACACTCAGGGAGGCAGGTTCTGGCGGGGTGGCTGGCATTTCTGTTCCGTCTTCTAAAACGTCCTCGTTGATTAGGTTCTGCACCGATTCAGTAGAGTCAACGTTGTCCCCAACCAACTCTTTCATGACATCAGTTGCATTAACATCACTGAAGCCAGGTGCACGCACATTCGTAATTGCGGTGAGGGTGTCGGCCAGGAGGTCTGCCTGACGTTGAATTTGGGGGGGATTTGTGAGGGGTGGTTGCTTGTCCTCCGGTAGCAAATTTCCCCAGGCGTGTTTTATGGTGGCGTCTGTTATATTATTCCAAGCTGTCACCATGAAATCCACTGCGTGACGAATGTTGAACTGTTTCCAAAATGTTTTCACTGAAATTACTTCTTTGGAGTCGGATTGCAAGTCATCGGTGGTGGCCTGGCTGGTGGTGGCCTGGCTGGTGGTGGCCTGGCTAGTGGTGGCCTGGCTGGTGGTGGCCTGGCTGGCCTGGCTGGTGGTGGCCTGGCTGGCCTGGCTGGTGGTGGCCTGGCTAGTGGTGGCCTGGGTTGCACAATCACTGTTTGCAATTTCTAGGAGTTCTTCATCATCGTCAGTTTCATGCCGCATTTTATCGTGGACGTATTTATAGTAGAGCAGCTTTATATTTGCAATTAATTCCTGGTCCAGTGGTTGTATTTTGGAGGTGGTGTTAGGGGGCAGAAACACTACTTGAACACTAGGGTGGCGGCCAATTAGGAATTTTGCATGTCCGGGTGCATTGTCGAGAAACAACACGACTTTGAAGTCTAGGTTCAGTTCTTCACACTTTTTTTTTTAATCGGGGACAAAATGTTTATCAAACCACAGAATAGATAGTGCACCAGTCATGTAGGCCGAGGCTGTGGTCTCCCAATACACATTTAGTTTTTCCATGTCTGCATGTTTGTAGGGCCTGGGTCTCTTGTATTTGTGGATTAAAAGAGGTTTCATCTTATGACTGCCTGATGCGTTGCAGGTAAAGAGGAGGCTGATGCGTTCTCTGGCCATTTTAACTCCGGGTGCTTGACGTTCGGACTTGGATATGAAGGTGGATTTGGGAGAACGCTTCCAATACAGACCAGTCTCATCACAGTTGTAAATTTGATGTTTGCAGTATCCTCCTTCGGCGATAATTTCTTTGGCAATTGCAGGATAACTGGCGGCAGCCTCATTGTCAGCAGAAGAGAGCTCACCTTGATAATGTGCATACTTGACACCACATCGCTTCTTAAATTTTTGTAGCCAGCCCACAGAAGCAGTAAATGGAGGGGGGTTCTTTAGATTCTGCTTTGCAACAAGGGCATTGTAGAAAATCTTAGCTTGCTCTCTCAGGTTGGGCCCGTTCACACTTGCTTGTTGTCTTAATCGCTTATGAACCCACTTTTCCAGGTAGAACTCCACTGTGGCAATTAAACGGTTATTATCACTGTAACTGCAGGTTAATCGTCTTTGGCCAAGTGCATTTCCACTGAAGAATTTCTTAGCCAAATCCACTGATTTCTTGATGTCTTCCTTTTTGCCCTTCATAGTGGATATAGTACTCTGTGGAATACCTGTAAGTCTTTGAATTTCACTTATTCTGTGGCCACTTTCCAATAGCTTTAACACTTTCTCCTTGTCTGCTGCAGTATATTTGCTAAGTTTTTTCCCCTTACGATATTCTCGTTTTACACTTCCACCGGTCTTCTTAAGCGCACCTGGCTGTGGTCCAGGAGTCCCCCCCTCCCTACCACCACCATTTTCCGCTTCAGTGGCCGTTACGGGCATTGTCTTCTCGATAAAAGGTGGCCAGGTATACGACCTTCACAACACAATGGTTTGAATACAATGCCACACGTGTGACTGGTACACCAAGCGGCCGCTAGGAGGCAGGGCGGTAGGAAAAATTCGCATAGCCTTGCGCACGGTTTGTTTACAATTTGTGAGTTCGAGATTTTAGTCAGTAGTTTCATGCCGTTTTTTTATCATGGAAGTATTTATAGTAGAGCAACGAGATACCCTTATCGAGATTGGTAGTTTGTGATCGAGACTAGTGAATTGTGTGAGTTGGAAAGTGCAATCGAGATGCGAAATATCGAGATGAGATTAATCGAGATAGGTGATCCCACTGTATACTAAAACCATTCCTTGGTTGTGGGAGTCCTTCAAACGATGAATTCAATAATGTATCTGATCAAAGGTTTACATATTTTGGATTGACTTGACATATTCCCACAACAATTTACAATAACCAACGATTATGTCTAGTTAAATTACATTATTACAATTACAGGTACTGAAACCGTAATTCTTTTGTTTCACTGTCTTGAAGGTGTATATGAATAAAATATCAAATACCGACTGACAGAGGTGCATGAAGGAGATTCATTCATGGCCACCCCCTCTGGCAATATAGATAGATAGATAGAATATCAACCCCACTTCTATCTAACAGAAATGATTGTAACAGGAACAAGTTTTCTCTCAGTACAGAGTCCAAGCTAGTTAAGGATTCCCTGTGGCATTACAAAGAGGATATAAAGAAGGAGACCAGCTCCATCGTTACAGTGTCTAGTAATTAGGGGTGAACATTGCTTGTAAATACTGCATCTGTTACATACTGTATAATTATGTATCATATATAGATATATTTATACTCTCAAAAATCACAGAATATCTTCCTTTTACGAACATCAATCTAATTTTCTTGGCGATAGGCTATACCAATATTATGTGTTAGTCCAAATAATTTATTGTAAATAAACTTCTAAATATTAAAGGGTTAATTAGGCTTTAGTACTCCATGGGTTAGGTCTTTACTACAGTAAACCAAATATTAGTAAATTTGTTAGTAACTACAAATACAGTAGACTTTTGAAATACATATTAGAATAAATTGTGTTAATTCCATACGGTACATAACTAAATGAACAATGGTATTTTCTATATACAGTAGTACTTTATGAATATTTCTACAGTCTTACAAAACCAAAGGTGGTGAAAGTAGAAAAGATTGAAGGCAGTTCTCAATTTGAATATTTTGTATGATAAGAGACTCGCAATCACATCTAAGATAAACCCAAGATATATCTCTAACTAAAGAGAGGTACCAGTTCATACTTTAATAGGGACCTATGACGTGATATGAGTATGAGTGGAAAAGGACCTGTGATGTAAGGGAGAGGAAGGTTTGAAAAGTAGCTAATAATGGATTAACTGAAGACTGAAGAAGAAAACACTTAGAATGTTTTACTCTAAGTTGAATTAAGGTTCGAGGATGACTTACAAAAACTTAAGAAGCACTGACTAGAATAACATGACTTGAGAATAAAACATAACAGTAACTTGAGGCGGACTTAGGATGCGAGAATAACATAAACTCGAGGACTCAGAATATGATGTAGAAGACTCGAGTACAATCCACATAAACACCTGGCTTCACAAACCTACAACACAATAATGATCTACGACTGGGATTTTAACACCTTGATAGTTTTAAACGAGCTATATTTCCAGGATGACTTGGGACTTGATAGATAACAAAACTCAAAGAATGTACTGGTATAACTTGAAGATTCTATGGAACACTGACTCAAAGAAGAACCTACTAAGACTTCTAGCTGATCTAAAACTTGAATATAACAACTTGAGGACTTCTTACAATGAGCTATGATTTGAGGATGACCACAATTCCCGGAGCACTGACTAAAAAAACTTTAACCTACAACTTATAACTGACCTAAAACTCGAGATATAAAACAACTTGAGGACATTTTGAACTAAGCTATGATTTGTGGATGACTTATGAGGCTGGAGTGTGAACCAAAACTCCTGTACAACTAACTCAAAAAGTTAACGAACCTACTATAACAAAAGACTGTTATATAGTGGACCTAAACACTTAAGGAGGACAACAACGGCAGACCTGTTCCACCCATAAACATGATTCGAGGATAACTTAGGATTTTAATAGAAAATACAACTGAACTTGAAGAACATACAGTGTAACTGAAGGATGACTATGTAGCACTAACTAAGTTAAAGAGTCTACTAGGATTTATACGAGGACCTAGGACTTCAGCACAAAATAATATGCAATGGTTATTATGATCTTGGAATGAAACATCTTGAGGACTTTCAAATGATCTATGGTGTGAGGATGATTTAGGAAACTAGAGTATAAAGACAATTTGAAGAACCTATAACTTGAAGAAACTACTATGACTTGTTGTGAACCTAAGACTCGAGGAGGACGTGCCAGCGACAGACCTGCTCCCCCCGCTGGTCCCTCATCTGGTTCCAGTGGGCCAGTTCCTCCTCCCCAGAGCTGTTGAGGCCAAGGGCGAACCACCCGATCACGTCCTTACGCTTCATACTGCGCTTGGTGTACACTGAGGCCATTAGCGTTACGTCCGGCAACTGGAATAGTGCCACCTGGGGGAACAAACACAGTAATATTAATTCTGGTATGTTGCCAAGGAATTTTTATGTGAATTGCCACATAAACTTACTTCCGGATTCCTACACTGCAAGGCAAACTGCTGGAGGTGCTCTTTGTTCTTCCAAATATTTGAAACTGTTCCCTCAACTCACAAACATGTGCAGCTGATGCACCTGCCTCGAATCTTTCAATCAACTTAAATTCAGCATTCACAGTGAGATTTACACGCTTCATTTTCTTTATACACATCTTGAAAGGCATTGTTATACACAGTACGTAAAGTAAACAATGTTCTGGAGCACAATAAGGATTGGTTGTCCCCGGCACAATAAGGTTTGGTTGTCCCCGGCACAGTAATGCTGTGAGTTATCTCCTGCCAAGTGGAGAACACTGACAACCTTTTCCAATCCCTTGTTTCTGTTTAAATTTGTTTTGTATAATTTGTAATTTCATGTGTTGTACTCTCAAACACCATTACTGCACCTCACTTTTCCTTATAATGACCCTTAATTTTCTGTTTCCACTTGATAAATAATGCATACTAAAGTACTGTACAATACAGTATTCAGGTAAACTTCCCAGAATACTCTAATTAATCCTACAATTACCGCACCTGGAACGTTAATGCCTTCATGAACAGTGGGTTGGTTTGTCCCAGCGAGGTATCTCCGGACCACTGGAGGACATCAATATTAACTTGCTCTTTCCATTCACCTATACATAGCCTCCGATAGTGCTTAGATGGTATGCAGGATTCGAAACTGCATAATAAATCGTAGGCTTGTAAAGCATTCTTTAAAACTGTCTTCGTGGTGCAATGCATAGTGTGCATATTTTCGGTGTGAACGTCCTCGGTTCGAATCCCTGAACTGCAACATGGGATTGTCAATTTAATTAAATCGATTTTAGGAGTAAAGTTGGTTGGTGGAGAGTACATAATATTTTATATGTTTTTTTTTTTTTTTTTTTTTGGATAAAGTAGTTTAA
>JARFOF010000513.1:4020080-4041763 GCA_031763525.1 Pagurus beringanus
TCTGGCCGGGTGGCGGTGGTGGTGGTACGGTCTGGCCGGGTGGCGGTGGTGGTGGTACGGTCTGGCCGGGTGGCGGTGGTGGTGGTACGGTCTGGCCGGGTGGCGGTGGTGGTGGTACGGTCTGGCCGGGTGGCGGTGGTGGTGGTACGGTCTGGCCGGGTGGCGGTGGTGGTGGTACGGTCTGGCCGGGTGGCGGTAGATCTAATCCTCCATGATGCCAATCTGGCCTTTCACCACGAGTCTCGTTATACCACCCTTCCTCGAGAGTTTGATTTTCGGTATAATATTTTTCATCTTTTAATAGGTGAGGTTCGAAGCTATCCATGATTGATGGTTTAGTACCCGCCCGATGTTTTTTTACTTTCGTTTTAAGGGACCTCTTCTTCGTCGGTGACTGTGTTATAAATTGCTTGTGCGGCGCGTTGGTACTCATGATGCGACTCTCCGAACTGTTCTGAGGCACCGGCCTCGCCTCCGCGCTATATATACACACGCGCGCCCTTGACGAACGATTAAATTATACAATTCACAATACGTGTATATGTATTATTTAATTATACAATTACACATTGACAATTTTTTTTAACCCCGAGCATAGGTCATGTAGCCCATTCCCACAGCGGCAACCAAGCTAAAGAGACCGGCGCTTATCGAGCTCCTATAAGCCCCCACTGCGCTCCTTTTAATTTCGTCTACGTCAGTATCGGAGTCTGAAAAATTGGTCATACCGGCACTCACAAATGACAAGATACTAACTAGTACGACAATCACTAGACATATATGACTGATAATTTCTACAGTATTCATTTTTATTATACATACAAAAAAAATGGGTGTAAAAGGCGGTTTGTTCAAGGCGTTAACTTCTACCGGGAAATTTGAAAAGTACGAGACCGAATTTAGCGGTACCTATAATGTATACCTAGATTGTAATTCGCTATTCTACAATAACTTCTCAAAATGGCAAAATGACGATATTTATGTAATCGATACAGTCATACTCGATTATATAAAGCGACTGAAGCGAATAGTCGATTTCGGAGATGCCTCACCCAACTTTATGTTAGTATTTGACAAACCGGGAGAAAGGCCTCCGAACAAAGAAAAACGAAAGACTGATCCGAGCATCCGAGTCAAGATGGCTCGTTACATAGAGCACCTCAAGAACGACAAGGTGGACTTCCGTCCCATCCAGTGGCAGTACTATATACCGGGAGAAACGGCGACGGAGGATTGCTGCGGTGAGGCCGATTATCAGATTGCGAGTGCCGTGGTCGATACCCCTCCCCAGTATGGTGTGGCGGGTAACATCATCTGCAGCGGCGACACCGACTTTATCATGTTCGATTACGGCTCGACACCCCTGTACTTGTGGGTGGATAAGGAGAAGAAACTCTACGACATCCAACGCTTCAATTCGCACTTTGGATCGAGGGCCCTCTTCTTGGCAGCGTGTATCGGAGGCTGTGACTATGGCAACACGCTAGTGAAAGGCAGAGATGCGAGTGATCGGGGTGCACTGCTCCACCAAATATTTGCCCGCTCTTATACCGTAGAAAAACTGGAGGAGTTGCGGAATATGATAGAGTCTGATATTGTCGGATGGGACCCTATAGGCAAATCCATCGACTGCTGTGACGTCAATCTCATCTACCAATACGTCGATTATATCGATATGCTCTATAAATACTATAAAAGTTTAATACCCTTTGATGTACAGTCTCTATACTACAACCATAAAATATGTAGAAACGATGCCTACCTCACCCTTGTTACATACTTTACCTCGAATTCGGTAAGAGATACAAAAGAGGCAGTGTATAATATGGCCACGCTACGTGCCCCTTCTTTCATTATCAGATCCATCATGTTAAGGGATATGCAGGTAGATATAGACAGGGTCGCGTATTATATACCCGATACATCATCGTCAAAGAGGAGGAAGGTAGTTTAACCACTCTAGACAAATTGGTAATAGTTATCCTCAACTTTGTAATTTAACTCGGGATTGGCCAAGTCATAGATTATGTATCTCTCTGCACCATTTAAAAACTTACCTTTAAACGTTTCACTCGTGAGGATATTTTGGGACAGCGAAGTGACCACCACTCCCATTTGCTCTTGGGGAAATCTGGGTAGGGCCGTGAGGTCTAGGAATAATTTAACGGCACCGTAGAGGTATATCTGTATCTTTTTTATTGTTAGGAAATTTGTTAATATATGTAAACGAATGCTCTTATCAATAAAAGTCAGATGAAATATGATTATCTTTTTATCCCCCATCTTGTACGTGTGCAGGACCATCATATCGGTCGGTGATGCTCTGAGGGCCTCATTCAATATGTTATTTTTTAAAGGTTCAATTAATTTCTTGATTTTAACCAGATTGGTATTTCGTATTGTTCTATCGTTAAGATAATCTTCTACTTCGCCAGAGTTACCGTGTAGTGGATCGTAGAGGTTTACACTGGGCATAGCCGTCATGTATCTATTTTCGAGGAAGCGACTCGATTCAAAGACAAATTCTAGCGAGTAGCGCAAATCAATCTTATCATTTAAAGATTGCGCAACTATGTCCCTTTTAAGATCTCTGTTATAGTTAAAGAATGTAGAATCAACTTGGCAGTTGTATTTGGTGTAATCGTATCTGGGCTCTGCCAGAGTGCTATTGATAATACACTCTTCTTGGGCCTCGCGTGTCAACCTTTTCATTTGCCTATTAAAATATTCGGATGGATGAAAGTAATCGTAATTGGATCTAAAAGTTGTGAGGTAGAGAGTCTTGATCAGGTGGGAATAGTGAAGGAGAATAGATTTTATGAGACCTAGCCCACCCAGCACATGAATTTCGTCAAATTCGGCAGACTCGTGGGCGAAAAAGTCTCTCAGATTATTCTTCTTTATATAAAGGAAGGTATCGTCCCGCGATAGAAGAGTGTTACCTATAGCGTAGATTTGTATGTGGGGCACCCTGGCTTTTAAACCCTCGATGAGTTTATCGTTGGCGAGGACGGTAGCGTGACCGAATAATAAGGCAGTTCTCTGGGTGGGCAGATCATTTAAAATAATTTGCTCCTTACAATGATGATATTTTTGATCAGTGATACAGTATTTGAGACGTTTGGCATCATAAAAAATATCACCGTTAGCGTTATGAAATCGGGTTAAATGTAAAATAACATTTCTGCGCAAAAAATTCATTCTGCTTTTTATTTATACAACTCTTTGTTTTTTCGTGTTACAGCGTTGTTCATCTTGGGCCCTTTTAAAGATATTGTCATTCGTATCGCTCAAAAACTTCATCTTACACCTTAAAGTTTTTAATACGTATTCCAAGCGTTCGGGGTCGGTCTTGTAATGGCAGGAGGCCCGGACGATAAAGGACAGGGCGTGACCAAAATAACCTGTTGGGTGACTCTCGAGACTGTAGTCAATTTTTAATAATTTTTCTATCCACATATTTACATGGTCTGCTGCTATTTTATGGGTTATACGGTTCAAGATGATGGCCAAATGCGTTAAACACACATCACACCTGTCAATATTGACAGCGAGATGATCTATTATGGAGCTACCGTTCGCCGATACGGATGCCATAAAATGACCCATGTCGAGTATAAATTGTTGGAGAGGGGTCAGTTGCTGCGCCGCAACCGTGTCTATGTAATTTGATCTTCTACCCATTATATATTGCCTGGCTAAATCTTCTCTGGTCATATTTTTTTATTAGTCCTCAGCACCATGGTCTCCCTCCTGAGTCCACAGGTCATACAGGTACCGCGAATCTTCAACGCTATTTTGGATACCTTAGTTATGATACTGGGGTCTATATTATAGGTTACAACTTTACATTTAGTACAGTATTGTTGTTTAGTGTAATCCGGCATGTAAACATTTTTACTGTCATCGGCTCCGTATGGTTCAGCATTGGCATTCTCAGGGTAACGTTCCGCCATTTTTTATTTAATCATTAAATTCGTGTGTTAAATTGAATTACAAGTGTGTTGGATTGAACCATTAAATTCGTCTCGGATTAAATTACAAGTGTGTTGGATTGAACCATTCAATTCGTCTCGGATTAAATTACACGTGTGTTGGATTGAACCATTCAATTCGTTCGGATTAAATTACACGTATATAAGTGGAGACGTATCATCCCCATCATGGTCAGTCCCCTCCGAGGAGTTATCGGGCGAAGATCATGACTTCCAAAGCCGCGAAGGTCGCCCAGTACGAGGCCGCGAAGGTCGCGATGGTCATCAAGTATCATCCGGTCGACCCACCCCCGCGCCACGTACGTGTAACCTACCAAACCCGTATAGAAGAGGCCCATAATTTCATCTGTGAAAGAATCATCCACGTGGGAGATGCAATGAACGATATAATGATGAACGCTATCAGGAAGGAAGTGAACATGAAATTGAAGCAGTACATCGAGGTTATCAACGATCCCGAGCCTTTCTTACAACCGGGCACTGGCGCCTTCCTGGGTTCTCTCCCCATAAACCACCTGACGAAGGAATTCCCCGATGCTTTCCCGCCCGATATGGAATATAGAGTACTATCCAAAAATACTTTCACCGCCGAGTATAAAACGGATAAGATGAGGAGGAGCAGCAGCAGTAGCAGCATTAACGACGTCGACTAATGTACAATAAAAATATTTAACTTAATATTTCAATTGTATTAGTATGTGATATTTATATAAACGACATCTTATTGGCATGACATACAGTACGACGTCAACTAATGTACAATAAAAATACATTTTACTTAATGTTTCAATTATATTAGTATGTGATAATTTTTATATAGTAAAATTTATATAAACGACATCTTATTGGCATGACATACAGTACATTTGCCGGATACACTGCTTCGATTATTGGCAGTCTTTATCAGTTTACTGTCGATATTGGTCGTCTTGGTCTGACATTTGACACAATAGTATTTATTAGCAGGGTCGAGAACTTTCGAGCTGCTCTGTTTTTTCTTGGTCTTGACCGATTCCTTAGGATTTCTAAAGAGCGACTTCCGACCGGTATTACAAACGGCACAGGTGCTCGTAACCCTAATATGTCCGGTACTCAGCGGTTTCATGGAGGTATAACCGTTGGGCGTTACCTTCTTACATTTAACGCAATTATCTCTGGTGGCAACGCTACTGGACTTAATAGTCTTCTTCTTCTTACTCGAAGGGAATTTGGTGGATCCCGCCTTAGGATTTCTAAAGACCGACTTCCTGCCCCCCTTACAGACCCCACAAGTGCTCATAACACTAATATGCTTGTTGCCCAGCGCTTTCATGGAGGTATAACGGTTGGGCGTTATCTTTTTACAGGTACTACAATGAGCTCTTTGGGTAACGATAGGTGGCTTGGGCTTCTTCATCTTCTTCTCTTTCTTCTTCTTCTTATTTTTCTTCTTAAGAACCTTTCGTCTCTTATCGGTACCTATGCCTAACTGAAGTGCCTGGTCGGGTTTGGGAGGCTTCCGACTGGACCCGGGACAATGTCTTATCGTATAATGGGCGTGGGTACAGTTATAGGTAGTATAGGTACAAGAACGCTTTCGGTATTCAGATAATTTCTTGGGTACACACCTACAGTTAGTCTGGGTAAACTTATTACCACACTTCAATACTACAACATTACCGTGTTCACAAAATGCATAGTAATAAAAACAGGTTTGATACTTTATAAAGTTTTTTAGCGGTGGGTTACACGGACATGGAAATGCATTCGCTCTTATTCGACAGTTTATTTTATGATACATCCTTTTTTTATAAAAATCATATGACTCTTAACATTTTGGCCACATAAAAGGCCAGACCCAAACCCAAGATTATCCATATCATAAAGGCGGAGGAAACCACATTGGCCACACCATTCAACGCCTCCCCTATGACGGTTTGTTCTTTGTTCTTGGAAACATTCTTCTCGGCTAGATCCAAGTCCTTGAGTATGGTAGAGGCCCCGGTAGCGTCTAATAAAGCATCTACCACAATCTTGGTCTTTTGCGTAAAAGTGACATTGCCCAAGATAACATTACCTCGCACGTTATTTACAGATAATAGTTGATGGTTCATGACTAAAGACTTTACATTATTTGTCAAGTTGGTCACGGACTGGGTATCGGTGAGGTTATATAAAGAATTGGTCACTTCTGCTTTAGAATTTGCCAAGGCAGATAAGACACTATCGTTATTGACGTTAGATTCGATACTATTTTTTATACTCTCTACCATCGATTGCACGTTTGATTGGGTAAGTAGACACTCAACATTTAAAACGAGTTGTTGGTTAAAGCCGAGTTTATCTACCGTCACATCACCGGAAATATCCGTTATGTCTACGACCTGTGATAACTCGGCCACCGAGGAACATTGATTACTTAGATTTGATACCGTTTTTGTGGTAGCTGCAATAACTTTGCTGCTTATCGTACTACTCACGGCACCGCCCATTTTTGTTTATACATTTTTAAGACTGGTAAGTTTAAAGTTATGAAACTCAAACCGGCAACCTACAGTTAGAGATACATTATTACCA
Source organism: Pagurus beringanus (assembly GCA_031763525.1). Taxonomy (NCBI): domain Eukaryota; kingdom Metazoa; phylum Arthropoda; class Malacostraca; order Decapoda; family Paguridae; genus Pagurus; species Pagurus beringanus. The sequence continues at coordinate 4,026,632 of JARFOF010000513.1, forward strand.
TTTATATCTGTGCTCTTCGCATGAATTATGGTAGGCTCCGCACCTAATTTAACCTCTTCTTCACCGATCGTAACATCCTCAGTTGTAAATTTACCATTGTTTAATTTTATGTTAACCAAGACCTTAATTTTAAGTATTTCTATGGTATTAGTACTCAAGTTACGAGTTTCTAATCTTTGGTTTCTCGTTGTCCGGGGGATCGTCAGAGTAACATCGCCGTCGGGTAGGAAACTCAATACTATATTTACAAATCCGTTCATGGGAAGTATTTTTTCACTATTTTCACGTAGATAGTCTTTAAATTTATCCATATAATCTCCCAAGATAATACCCGTCGGTGGCACGGAATAACTTGTAGCCTTATAAGATCTATAGTTCATTACCTCGTCGTAGCCAACGTTTACTTCTTCGGCCGATTTAAAAATGTTATAGGGACCACTGAGGGACTCGTATATGGTGTCGCACATATTGACAACCTGCAATAGAGTGTCTTGTTGGAGATTAACAAAATAATGATTACCGGTAGCTACTAGATAGGTAAAATAATCGATAATTGTCGGGCTGAAAATATAGCCATTAGAAATATCGATTAAATAATAATCATCCTCGAGGGCAGGGGGATACTGCATAGACATATTGTATTCCTTGACCAATTGATGATATGCTTTGAATACCATCTGTTCATCAATGCCACCGTGGAGTTTATTGGATACGGCTATGAAATACGAAATTAGAGCAATCTCGTAGGAATTATTTCTCTCCGCTACCTCCCCAAACCATTTAGACATTGTTGGATTAGTCAGGATATTTTTACGCAACTCCCATATACGGCCACCCTGGACCTTCAAGTCGGGCATATCTAATTGGTTTAAAGCCTCGAAATATTCTAACAATGAGTCAATTTCATTAATCGTATGAGTGGGAGTAATATATCTAGTGTCATCGTCGACGGACCCGTCTTCAGAATCCATTGTCTCGGAGTCATCATCATCATCATCAGAATCATCGGTCATTGGATCCATTCCTGGAGCGGCGAGTGTCGTGGGTGGTATCGATCCGGGTGGGGGGGTTGGTAGGGTTGCAGGTACCACAGGTTCGGGTGGTGGTGTTGGTGGTGGCGATGGTGGCGCTGCTGCCGATTCTGGTTTTGTTGGGGGTACTGCCAATTCTGTTTCGGTTATTGCTGCTGCTGCTGCTGCTGCTGCTGCTGCTGCTGCTGCCCCTACCCCTCCTGCTGCTGCCGCCCCTACCCCTCCTGCTGCTGCTGCTGCTGCTGCTGCTGCTGCCAATTCTGATTCGGTTGGTGATGGTGATCGTGAAGAACCCTCCTCCGATGGAGCGGGGGAGGTTATCCCTAAACCGTTACTCTTCAGTTTGATTTTATGCAGATAGGGTTTAAGGGGTCGGCCTCCGCGACCAATATTACGACGCCTTGGGACCCGACCACCACCAACGACACCGCCACCTCTGCGCTTTTTATCTTCTAATTTTTTCATATCTTGACTCTGCTTAGCATCCGCTTCATGTTGTTGCATTTCTTCACTGTTACAGATATCGATGCGTCATCGCCTTATATAGCCTTCCCCCGATTGCAATTGTATAATTAAATTATTTAATTATACAAGCCCGTAGGGGGGATTCGGCCCCCTTTTTAGGTAAGGGTTACACTAACCCCCTATTATAGAGGTTTATCATAGGATTATTAGTGTCGACGCTCACTCTCGCTTCATCGCCGCTCGATGGAAACACATCTAACTTTCTCTTTCGGCCTCCTCCATTTACGGTGGTACGACTAACACCCTTCACTAGTTCTTCGCCAGTATATAATACTGCGGTGTATGATGTCTTTCCTTGAAAGGTTATTTTTGAAAATTCTTTGCGTAATGTCATTTCAAGATTGGGAATTTTAAACCGGCTGTCGAGTATAGATCTAATCTCGGCAGCTAATCCATTTTTCTCCAGAAAGAAGATGGAATCTACATAGGCATATATAACATTTGGTTCGAAATTGTTAAGGACCCATTTCATAATTTTGGATCCCAATACTCGTACCAACACGCCCATAAATTGACAATGGAATATAGAATAATGGCAATGGAACAGGCCGTACATGATGTTCAAAATTGGCTTTTCGTATTCGCTACCTCGAGCAGCCTCGAAAAGTAATTGGTAGTGCCTAAATTGGGGGGCCTCTGGAGGTACCATTTGGGAGAGGAGGTATTTGTACAATGTCGGATAAAACGCCCGAAAATCATATTCGACAACATTGTCGAAGGTATAGCCCACCTTCCGAAGATAAATTAACGGTTTATCTATGAGCCTATCGGTTAACAACTCATTGAATAAACTACTTTTAGGAATATATTCTTTAATGTCATAATCTTCCTTTTTCAAAGATAGGTTTTGGGACTTCATCCACAAAAGTAAGGTCGCGTAATTTTTGACCACGGTTGACATTTTATAATAAAAGAATGGGTAATAACTGTGAGAGACTCTCGAGTCCCTCTAAGATCGAGGCCTCCGTGAACGACGCGTTATACACTCCTTTTACGCTACCAAACTTTTGTGGGCCGGCTGGCACGGTTGGCGGTTATACGGCCAATTACTTGGACCGAGCGAGAGAGTACGCCTATAAAGGGGAAGGGGCTCAGTGTAGATACTGTTCATTGGACATCCCCCGAGAGGTTTCGTGCGCTGCCGGTTGTGCTGATATAAATTGTTGCGCTATAATAGGCAGACGAGCCAAGTATCAAAGAGTTGCGTATAAAGGCGACAAAGATTTATGTTGTATGGGTGGACCCAGAGTAGACGATGAGGGCAAGACCTGTACACCCGAACACGTGGCCGGTAATATTGGGTGTAAAAATATAATCTTGAATAAATGCTTAGAGGATAAGGAGAATTTTTTAAAACCTAATAATGCCTGTAGTAATTATTGTATATTATATCCGGAGGAAGGTAATAAACTAAAGGGAGATGCCTGTAACGACACGACGATATTTAACCGCAACAAGACTACCTGTAAAAAGGTATGTCTCGGTCTCCCCGGCCGTTGCGATACTTCCGCTAATGAATACTGCGCCACCGCCGAGGGTAAATTAGATAGTTATTGTTCTTGCATTATCAACACTTCATTGAATAATCCTATATGCGTAGATTCAACTTGTCGAACTAAAGGTTATATAACTACCGGGATCAAGGATAGAAAATGTATCATAAACAATTGCCAGGTTGATCTGCAATTTTCCAATATTAGAGATTTAGATATAAAATCTCTGACTATTGATCAGTCGTGCGGTACTGTCGAGGAGGAGGAGGAGGAGGAGGAGGGTGGTAAAACCGAGACAACTTGGAATCAACCCCTAGAGTATCTGGTTAGCTTTTTAACTCACGAGGTCGTGCAATTTTACAGAGATAATACTGTTATAGTATTAGCCTCGCTACTCTTGGTCATAATGCTAATGATAAGTTAATGTGTTATCGTAACGGCTTCGGTCGACCCACTGAACGATTCAATACCATTAAACGTTGGCAACCCAATTGAATTATTAAATTCAACACCACCATATATTGGGTTATTAAATTCAACACCACCATATATTGGGTTATTAAATTCAACACCATAAAGCATATAAACAGTCTCGGGGGGGGGTGTGTACGTCCTCTAGTGTGCGCTGGACAACGAGCGAGATGGCTACTATCGTCATTAGAGCCAAGGGGGGTTTCGGTACGGATACGTCATTGCAAGATTTCCTTTTGAATGTCCAAAGAACCATATGTGAGGAATACATCGGAGTCCAATCGCTGCCCCCCCAGGAATTGACCAGTTTCGTATTGGGAGAGACCACCTCCGATGTGGTGTTCGAAGACATCAAGAAGTTCAACCGACAGAATGTGTGGACCAAGCCATTTTTCAATTCGACCCAGTGGGATTTGATATGTGTCCCGGTGGATATGGTGGCACCCACATATTACAAGCGAATGTTACCCAACGTTCAAATGATACTGGGACTCACACCGAAGCGACACGACTTGGGTACCATACAAAATTTCGTGTTAAATTCGAATATATATGGCCAATACCAGTTCTTCATGATCCCATTGGTATTAATACCGGATACGGTAAAGGTGTCCCATCCCGAGATGAAGATCGTGGACGCTAACAGGACGGTGGACGCTATCAACTGGCGAATTCAGCTCCCCCGACACGAGAATGTACATTTCGACAAGAATGTATGTAACCACATCGAGGCGCTAGAGTTGTACGACGTCCAGAGTGGTCAGATCATAGCTATGACCAGCTATGATACACGCAAATACTACTTTGCGTTAACTAGCTTAGCACTGGAGAACTTGAAGAATGACATCGTTGAAAAATTAAAGGCGGAGTCAAATGTGAAACATGTATCGTTCTTTGACCAGCCACGTACGGATTCGTACAAACATACGCACGTTACCGTTTTCGTGTGTACCCTGGGGACCGATGCCCTGGAGGGAGAGCGGGTTTACGGAAAACTGCAGTCGGAACAGCTGAGGAACGCCCTGCGAGGAAAGCTGTCGGGCAAACATATAGAGGGGTCGGTCGACCACGAAGCCCCCTTCAGGATTATGGGGGGTAATTGTGTAGCGGTCAATGTGGATCTGAACACGGGTATAAGACGCAAGGTGTTGGCTGCCCTCTCGGAGATCATGGAGGGGTGTAAGGTTCGCCTCTGGGATGAGCGGTTCTCGCCCCATTTCTGTATCGGCCGTTGCGAAAACCGGTTGGCGAAACTGCCCAGCATCTAACGCTACCGGGAAACCACCAGGAGACTCTTCTGAACCAAGTTACGACAATCAACACCCAGATACACTTTGACAAATTTATCTTCGGACCCGTCGGGAACCGTGACATTCCCCTCATAATGTGTAGTTTGTAAAAAAAATAAAAAGTTTCTACCATTAATGTTGATTTTTTTTTAAAAAAACCTGACTCGGATGTTACAACACACGGAAGATTAAATTCAACATGGCATTAGATTACACATTACGGGATTAAATTCGAGGCTCACAAGTACACTAGAATGAAATCTTCTACGAACACACGGCAAATTGGACACACTTTAATTTTTTTTCGACACGCATTACAAGTTATCATGTGCGAGCACGGCCTGAAAACCACACTCACTAGGGCATCCATGCAAATCTTGCACGTGTATCGCTCGCGAATGTTGATTGCTTCTATCGGGTTTACGGGGGTCATGAGTCCGCGTTCGCCGGTGTACACCCGGCAGTGCGTGTAACTACCAAACAGTGTACCCGTTTTTAATAGCTTATGTCTGAGACAGGCTCTGACCACTAGCTCGGGAAACCCCGCCTTTATGGCCGCAACGTGAAAGTCGAGCGTCATTAACTTATCGATATCTTTATCGGTTACCTTACGCGTATTGACACCCTTAATTGGAGGTGGAAACGCATGGAGTACCCCTTTGATAAATTCCTTGCCCTTTATTGCGCGTGTATACGGACACTTGGGCGACCAACTAGCATGCGCTATCCACGGATCGTCATGCGGATCCCAGTTACACAAGCTAAGGTGACACTTGAAACATCGAACGTGATCACTGATACCGCAAGCATAGAACCCGGCCTCTGATAACTCCTGGGTATTCAGATAAGCTCGGTAGGGCCACGACCACGGTAGTCGTCGGCTATAACTTTTCCCTAACAGTGCCGTCACTCGTGACGCGTCACATTCTAAACTGTCGTAGGCGGCCAGCGCTCGATCGCTAATCCGTACGGTATCGGGCCAAAGCGCGATCCCTTCTCGGGTCTTTCGATGCTTCCTCACATACTTTGAAGAATAGATATCGTAACAGTAGTCTTCGTTATCGATAATTATACCGGTAGAATATATCCGGGAAACGATACGATCCACTTGCGAGGGGATGTTACCTACTGGGCTTCCCTTTACGAATGGACAGTCGGGCGAATAACGTGCGTGGACTTTCGGTACCGTTGCACACTGCTCTATGAGTTGATGCCAATTTCTTATATTTATTCCACAATACGCACACTCGCAACAATCTATCTTTCGCGTATAATAAAAGCCTGCGCTAGCGAGCACAGACGGTGCCAACAACGACGATGTGGGTGGCCAATCTATAAAAGTGTTCCGCCGCTCATTCTCGGATCTTAAATGGTTTTTGGTAAATGTTTTGGCGCGAGGCTCGGTCATGGTCGAACGCACCTGAGGAAGGGCCGGACCCGAATTGGATCGGTTAGCTATTTTTATTAGTTTTATTAAATTCTGAAATTGTATAATTTGAGTGTCATTATGAGTATCGTCAGAATCCCCACACTTTTCGAAGGAAATAAAGGTACCGCTTACTATCATTTTTACGAAACAAGTACACGGTACGCATTTTAACATATACCCAACCATATATAGCTTACAGAGGATATCCATATTTTTATCACTATAAAAAAAATGTCTTGCAGATCTTGTACAGAGGTACAACATAAAATTCACGAAGATGATCAAGGCTGTTGCAATCTCTGTTCAGCTCCTACCCTACAAGATAAGCACTTGAAACCTTCTGATAACATAGATAAAGCTAAGGAATTTATGACCAATGGAGGTGGTATGGTGTGTGTTCAGTGCGACGGTCTCGTTTTATGTTCGGCAAGAAATGATTCTCAATATTTAATGAAACTATTGAAGGTCATGTTGGCAGATAAAAACTTTGTTCCTCCCGGCAGTGATCCGGCGGATAGAGATTTAATTAATAGATTTAATGCGTACGCAGCCACAAATATAAATCATGTATAAACCAGTTATCGATACTCGTTAGAACCCAGGTCTATAATTACCCTCTTTTCACCCGGCTTTAGGAATACCACATCATCCTCGTCGGCTTCTGATAAATCACTGATACTACTGCTACTGTAACTCTCATCATCTGATTCATTCTCGGTTACCTTCGATAAGTTTAACATTAATAGGAGCTTGTTCGACGGGGCAGCAGTGGCACCCTCACGAGAACCCAGACGTGTCAGTTCCGAAGGAGGAGGAGCTAGTTCCCACCTCAAAATTAATTCCTCATCACAATGTGGGCAAAGGAGGGACGCGTGTTGTGCCATGGCGCTCAGTAAAACAATAATAACACTCGACCGAGCTGATACGGTCTATTTATACTGTCCCTATTAAATAATTTAATTAAACCATACATTAAATCATTCAATTGATCAATGTGATATTAGTATATAGTTTATAATATACATTAAATCATTCAATTGATCAATGTGATCTTAGTATATAGTTTATAATATACATTAAATCATTCAATTGATCAATGTGATCTTAGTATATAGTTTATAAGAGGGGGCGAGGGTACACATTCGTGAACGGCCAGCCGGGAGCGATAGACGTGTGGGATATAGAAGATGCGACTCAAATTTTCGTATTTCGCGCCCACCGATACCGAGAGGTTGGCAGACTTTGCCGTGCTGATATCGAAAGAGAAAAATAAATTAGGCAATGACTGCCTAGAGTGTTTCCAGAGCGAGTGTTTGGGCGAATATTCCGTCATAAAATTAGGCGAATGTTTCATTTACAACACGCACGCTCTGACACTGATGAATAAAAGTTTTAAAAAACTATGTAAAACTGATAGGTGTCTGTGCAATAAAAAAAATAAATGTAAATTAAAAAAAATTGATTCCCAACAATATATATTCTCTTGTAACGGGGTACCACTGACGGGCAGGCGAGCTTTTGAACTCTTGGCTCACGTGTCTCCTAAAAAATATTTATTCAACTACCTAGTGGTCCCCCCGCTGGACTTGCTCACCGATCACATGAACCGGTTCAAGGTAAAATTTAAAAATATATACCAACTCACCAAAAAGGTTTCTAACAACTCAAAAATCATTTCCATTTATCACAATATACTAATATCCCCAAAATTTAGAGAATTGTCGTTGAAAAAATTATTGACCACCAAAGAGGGGTTAGTGGTCAAAAATATCATAGGGAAACGCTCCTTCATGACCACGCGAGCGGTGATTACCTCACACAATCATAACTATGATACGGTTTATATACCCACGTGTATCTATGATACTATCGATCCGACCTTGTACAATAAAAACTATGCGGTTTTAAACCGGCAACCTTCACTCAGAATGGAATCAATGATCGCCCTCAAGATGTCGCCGGTTGATTGTGGGTGTACCCAAAATGGTTATTGTTCCTTCCCGGTGATAAAGATACCCGTTCAGATCATAAAACCTCTCAATGCCGATTTTGACGGTGACGAGTGTAATTTACATTTCCCATTGTTGGGTACAAATATAGAACATATGTGTATAGATAAATACATTATAGATAGCCAGAATACGGATATATTGATAGGTCCCCTGTATGAAATAATGGATTTCATCTACCATTATTTTACCATGAAGTGTTGTTCCATAGACATAAGGTGTCTCGGTCAGAAGCGTTATCCCGATGAGTTTTTGGTTAGATGGCAGCGGGTAAATCCCAAAGTGGACCCTTATCATTGTCTCTTGTCTTTCTTTTCTTATCGAATCTTTAACGGCCAAGATAGGTTTAGGGTACCGGATTTAGGAATTGTAAACGGTATCGTAAAACATGAATCTATATTCTCCAAGACCACCCTCTGTGTGAGTCCCCGATCTCTCATCTATCAATTCACCAAGAAATATGGCGCTAAAAATACGATAGCTAATCTATACAACGAGCTCAATTGTATCATAACTACCCTACTCGAACATTATCCTCGTCCCAGTATAAAATATCAAGATTTGACCAAATTTAAAAAATGTAAAAATTATGATATATTTGAAGTATTTCTCAAATCGGGTGGCAAATTAAAAAAGGAACATTTTTTCCAGGCCACTATAAACGTTGACCTGGAACATATGGAAGAACCGACAAAAATGATTGGGATCGAGGGAGCTAATTATTATGAAGGTATAAAGCTAACCGAAGTTTTTAACCTAGCCCAGACCGATCGGCGTTCGTTAATCGATTCCGGAAACTCCAAAATTGCAGAATCGGGATATCTCACCAAGATTATACTCAAGTTATTGGAACATGTAATGTACGATACGTGGCAGGGTGTTGTTGTAGATCTTGATACGGGACTGCATCTCATGAAACTCAATCGAAACGAAAAAACGAGAATACAGTCTTTTTCGGTTGATGATGTAGAACGGCGATATATAAACATCGGCACGATATCTACTCTTTGTATAACTGAATATTTTTCCCAGCTATACTTAAAGTCTGCAAATGTCAGTAACCTCTCATATCTCAGCGAGATAAAGATGGGCAATTTTATGACCCTCAAATCGATATTTGCCAACGAAACTCGCAAGTTGCGTGGCGAGTCGATAATTTACCGGTTGACCAACGAGAAACTTCAATGTTTGGGTGAGGATTTTTTCTCGTATTATATAATAAATGGAGTTGCGGCCACCATCGAATTAATCAAAGAAAAACTAGGCATTATTTTTCCTAATTTGGACCCTTTATATTGTAATATTCTCCTGAGAACCCTCTATCAATTTGGGAATCTGGGTAAGAGGCAAGATAATTTCTACAAATTTTTTTTTAATTCTCAATACCAATGCGTTATAAATTTGGTCAATGAAGAGTACGTATCTAAACCGTTAACCGTACACGATTTAACTGCCACTTATACGGGCATCATTTAATCGGAAAGGCCTTCGCTAGAACTATAACTGGTGTCGTCATCGGACATGTTTAAACTTTCCTTTACGATACGCGCTGCGATAATACGCGCTTGATGATCGGTAAACAATTTTGGCTTAACCTTGGGGTTATTAACCTTCCCACCAATTTTCATCATTTCCCTCACTAGAGGTCTATCCACACCCTCTTTACAAATCTGCATACAAGTTTTCATTCTGAGATTTTTATTATACTAAAATAAAAAATGGCTAACAACTACCAAATACCGAGTTTTAACCTTGGGTATAATACCTCGAGTGTTCCGAATATTAACAAGATTTCCTTTGGTGGTGGTGGTGGTGGTGGTGGTGGGCCTAGCGTATATCGAGATAAACACTTTAAGATTCCGAAACCGACCGGTATCGGTAACATAAAAGTAGGAGGTACAAATATAACCCAATTCAATTGCAGTGATTTGATGGAAGCTTTTATTAAAAAATTCCCAGAGTTGTATGATAGAGCATATAAAAAGTATGTACATAAAAGTAATTAAAGAAAAATGGTAAAGCTCAGTCCAGGGGAAAAGTAATTAAAGAAAAATGGTAAAGCTCAGTCCAGGGGTCGTGACTGCATGGCACGACCTAAATAACACCTATAAAGTATTCGAAAAGAATTTTAAGTTTTCTGATCATGTTATACGACTATTATTAAAGGCGTTTGAGAAAAATAAAAAAACATAGTCCCCCCCATAGTATGATAGTGGTGGATAAGTAAATGCTATATTATCAGGATTAAATATAGATAAAAAAAATTCTTGACTTTTTATGGAAATTTTTTTTGTCAGGAATAAAAATAATAAAAATTTCTTGAAAATTTTTTAGATGTAAATTTCTTAACAATTTTTGTCATGGCAAAAAATGAAAAGAAATATTTATATAAGGAATTAAAATTCTAGAATATTTTTATTTCCGGTTCCATTCATTCACCCTCCTCCACTGGTGGTCCTGGCCACATCGTATATACAAAATGGTTCCAAAGGATGAAGAATGTATTTTTCAGATTCGTGTATACCGTGCCAGTGGCCAGGTTTTTTTCCCTAGCAATCATCATCATCATCATCATCCAATATGGGAATGGGTGACAGGGTAAGGTACGGCTTCTGGCGAAGATACGGCTGCATACTTATATATATTGATAACATGGCTAAAATTTCCAGGGCTAATTTCTTATTATCTTTTCCATTATACCCGCTAGCTATAATACTCAAATGACTGACAGAAGTTTGATTCCATAGTTCAAATTGTGGATTTTTTATACATTGTTTTAATTCTTTATTTATACCTTCATCAGTCAATATTTTATGACAATCCCAACACATTTTTTTATATCAAATATTTATCGGGTTTGGTTGCTCTCTTAAACATATGAATTACGTAAAATCACCACGTCTAAACTACTGTAACAGAACACTCTGAGGTTTAACATGAAATGGGTTCTATAACCTCCGATTTCAATTGACGGTTTGTAACCTCCCGAAACATATTATAACTATTGTTCAGCTCAGGGTTCCTTTTTTGTTTAATTACCCTATTGATCACACTCATCATGGTCTCCTTGGCTGGATCCTCTTTTACGGCAACCGTTTTGTCTCGTAGTCGCCCATCTTTAGCGAGTGTGCGAAGCGAGTTGATCAGTAATGTTGGGTTCCAGGCCCCGTTGACAGGGTCCCGGATGTGTGACTGGCAGCGAGCGGTCCAAAAACCTCCCAACGAGCGAACCCTATGCTGCATAGATTTGTACAATGGCTTCAGTTGCGAGTATTGTTCTTCACTTAGCTCTTCATCTTCCTTGACGCTCTTCTTCTTGTGCGGTCGGCCCGCATCTTCACCCATTATATTTCGCAGTCGGCTTTCATAGTCCACAAACACAAAGTACTTGAGATAAGATGCGATACAGTAGTGTAGCATGTTGTCTAATAGCTCGCCGACGGGCCGATCTTTCACCTCCTCCCTCAATTTTTCGGCCACGATTTGGGGGTGAGGTTTATTCCGTCGCCCAGAGTCGGGACAGTCAGCATATTGATTCACTAGATCACGCCAGAGATCATTCAGTTGGTCGACCAGGGTCGCTTCCATGCCGCACCAGTCGTGTCTGGGAAGTTTGTGGTAGGGGTGTTTTTGCTGTGTGATAAGAGCCTCTCCTCCTTCGCCCGTAACTATGGATTTCAAATTCTGTAAGGCGATGGGATAGGCCAATCTACGATTGTGATTTTCATCCTCGGCGACCAACACCAATTGCGGTTCGGCCATTATTAGCAGTTTGAGAGACTCTTTGACGGCCGTCTCGAAGGTACTTCGGTCGCTCATAAACACCTTACAGGCAGTCTCCCGCTTCTTACGGGCCTTGGCACACTCGGTTATACCCCATAGCTCGGCGGTCTTTAGTGCCTCGGATCCGATCTTTCGCGTACAGTTCTCGATAAAGAGATTGGTCAGTTGTGGGGGGGGTGGTCCTAGGAACATCTTGGGTAGGTTCTTGTACAGCCTGATCGCGTAGTTGAGATCTTCCTTGGTGGCATCTTTGGCAGTCATTATGCGTTGTTGGGTCAAATAGAGGTGGGTCGACGAAAAGATAGTGTCGGTACCGGATGCCGACAGAGTCATTATCAGGTAGCCTAGCATCCTCGCAAACTGCACAGTGGTATCCTCGGGTGCGCTAATGTCAATATTAACCTTTAGAGTGTCCAGCACGTTTAACAAAAAATTCATGGTGGCGTGCGATACGTTGACACTGTTTGCTTCGAAGGTACAACTGGGGTTATCAGTTCTGAGATATTCAGTCAGCGAATTCCTAAGCAAGATTCTAAGAATCGCCACCGGGTCACCCTCCTTGACATCTCTAAAATTTGTGGTCATGAAGCTCTGGGTGGACTCGAACACCTCACGGCACTCTGCCAAGCAGGGTATCACCAACATGGCACGTGATACACGGGGGTCTTTTATATTGAGAGAGCCCTCTTCCAGTACATAAGCACCGAATTGCAGCTGGTACGTATGTCTACCGTTTATAGTGGTGGGGGTCTTGGGTGCCCCGTCAAGCGCTAAAGTGTCCACGTTTAGGGTCACCAGGGTAGCATCAAGGTTCTGGTCTCCCAATAGCTCATCCAGGTTTCGGTTAGAACTTTTGGCAATCTGTACGTTCGATTTCACATTCTCAGCCCGGGCCGCTCGATTGAGATCCGTTTTGGCAATCCCATACTCGCAGACGGACACGTTTCTCAACTCTTCGAAGCATATTTGTAGCGGCTTGAATTTGGACAATTCTTCAATGATCCGACAACCGAGATGTACGATCTTACCGTCATGGATACTTAGATCGTTCATCGCCCATGCTAACTTGATTCCCGTAATCAACTCTTCCTCATGTCTCACGTCACGTGAACGGATAATACTTAATAGTAATATTAACAGTTGATCGTTCGGTGCCAAGGCTAACTTGTACTCCACCTCTTTGGTAAACCGTCGCCAGCTGACGCCCCAGGACTCTTTTTTGGCAGCAGCATCCACCAACTCTCTCTGCAAGGCCTCGATATCTTTCCGGGAAGCCTGATAGGCGATCTGGCGACACACTTCACGTACATTATCAATGTTCATGTCGTTCAATTTAACCAACAACCGTTTCAAGTTTAAACTCTGCGAATCACATCAACGTGGCCAGGGTTCCACACTTTAGTGACCAACTTGTATTTAAATTTACTCGGGAGGTCTCTCCGACACCAGGCGCTGCCGCTCCCGCTCCCGCTGCTGCTGCTGCTGCTGCTGTTATCATCATCACTTTCGTTTCTAATTTCGCCGTTGGAAGTCACATCCATTACCTCCTCCTCCTCCTCCTCACCACCACCGCTGATACTATCCAGTTCGTACATCCAGCCTCTTCGGTCATCCTCGCTTAACCATAGCTCGACCACATCCTCCTTGGGGTCGCGGGTCACTACCGCGTCCCCGGGTGTGACCGTATTATTCATCAAGCGGAGTTAGTTAGTTAGTTACTGTCGGGTCGGTTCCTTGACGTGCTCTGGCTGACCTTAGCTGGTGCGCTCTGTATTTATAAGCTTAAAGGTATGGGTGTTTGAATTATTTAATTGATAAATTAAAAAATTGCGATATTAAATCGAGCGGGGCTATTTTATGATTCAATCGAGGGGGGATATTTAATTATTCAATCGAGCGGGGATATTTAATAATTCAATCCGACATTTAATTTATTAATATTTTAGAGGCGGGTACTACTCGCCTCCGTGTCCCGTCCTTATAGTTGATAACGTTATCAATTTCGAGATTTAAAATTTTAACCACCGTATCATTCTTGAGAATGAGTGGGATAGGCTTCCGAGAATTGAATGTGCCACACGAATGTACTTTACTAATATTCAAGAGTTCGGATAGGGGGTCTGGCCGGCGATATAGATAATTTAATATCACCTCGTTGAAAACATTGGGATCATCGCTTATTAATACATTGAGAGGGTTATCGTCCCTCAAAACAAACAAGATTTCCCCCCTCCGATTGGTATCTTTGAGTTGTTTGGCAGTTATTATTTGATGACCGGTCAGTCGCCTCTTTTGGTTAAGATGAACCGTTTTGTGTAGTTGCCTAATCGTGTTTATATCGTCAGAGACCGTCTCGTATAGGGGGGACGGTCGGGGCGTTGTCGTCGCCATTATCGCGGTCTTCGCGTCACTGAAAGGTCGGGGGTGTGTGATTGAATTATACATTGAACATTGCAGATTTAATAATCAAATTCATCAACTGGTTGGTATAAATAACCTCACGGATTTCCTTACCGTACCAGTCTCATAGCAATAATCTGACCGACAACACTATGAAGCGCCAGTATTATAAGAAATTAAGGGGGGGGGAGGAAGAAGAAGAAGAAGAAGAAGAAGCCGCCGCCGGAGCCGCCGCCAGTAGAAGGACGAGCGAAGAGGCAGAAGGGCGAAAGAGAAATAAGAAATATGATTTCGAGTATAGCGATGAGGAAGACGAGAGACGGCCCGCTCACGCGTACGATAATCAACTGAACATACCCACCGACCCCCGAGCGCAGATCATCACCACCAATTATACGGAAGAACCGAAACCCTCGTATAGAATATTTGTAAAGGCAGTGGGGGAAAAGGGCACGCTGACCGTCACCTACAGAGAGAGCACTACCCAAGAGGAGCACAAAATAGTTTTTAGTAACGAGGGCTATGAATTTAAACCCTTAAAGGTGGGGGGGCATGCACAATTAAAATTCATTTATAATGTATTTAAAAAGATGTTTACATCTCCAGTAATCAATCTGACTACTGCTTTGTTAAAACTAATCCTCAATATTAGAGAACAAATACAAAATAGATGTTGAATTGCGACCCCTTGCAACTAGTAAT